>JANRGW010039234.1:0-19593 GCA_024733675.1 Psilopsiagon aymara
CAGGAGCAGAGGGAAGAAAAAGGGGGAAGTGAGTGAACAAACTGCGTGGCTGATTTATGGCTTAAACCACGACAACTTGTATCACAGGATATTCCTGCCAGCCCCTTTTCCTTGCAATAAATTAGAGGGTACAAAATGTACATCCGGTCTAAGGAAATACAGATTCTCAAGAGAGGTTTTTATGGAGCAGCATGTTTTCAGGCCAGGACACTTCAAGTTTAGATGGCACCACTGGGTATGTGGCTATGGGAGACTTACACACAAGAGAAAACTGGGCTGTCTTTGAGGTGCAGCTATACGACTTGCTTATCCTCCAAGCTTGTGGTACACAGGCACACTCACAGCAGATCTATGTGGGTACATATATGACTGATTCAGCATTGGTTTTGCACATGGACACTGGCAAGTATCTTTTGACTAAAGAAGGCAGCAGCACGGCTACAGGCAAGGCAGGTTTTCCACTGTTCATCAACATAAAAATAGCCTGTT
Organism: Psilopsiagon aymara; assembly: GCA_024733675.1. Classification (NCBI taxonomy): domain Eukaryota; kingdom Metazoa; phylum Chordata; class Aves; order Psittaciformes; family Psittacidae; genus Psilopsiagon; species Psilopsiagon aymara. The sequence continues at coordinate 490 of JANRGW010039234.1, forward strand.
TGTGATCAGCAGCCAGGAATAGCTTGGCAGCTAACATGGAAATTACACCAGACACCTTTGAGACAGAAGAGCATAGGATACGCAGCGTAAGATCAGTCTTTTTGTCTACCAAGTCTGGTACGTCCTGCTTTGATGTACTACTTTACTAATTCCCTACATTTTGGTGAACTGCTCCTCTCAGTAGACACCTCTGCAATAGTTTCTGCTTTAAGAGGAGACGCCACAACTGAGACCAGCCTGTTCACAGGTTGTCTGTGTTCAGAAAGGCTCCTGACCATTTTCCACTCCTGCTCTGCCACCTTAAAAAAATTATATATGTATATAACCCCAAAACAACTACTCTTCAGATCTTTGCTGGTGGTCCTCCATGGAGAGTCCTTTGCAAAAGCAAAGCTGTTTTGGTAGGGGCTGGCTGCTTTATATGATTTGTCTCTTTCAAGATGACCTGTGACATCACCTGAGAGACTTTATGGCAATCTGTGAATTATATTTACGAATACATGCATTGGATCTTACAAGAAAACCTGTGAATAAAACCCCTATTCATAAACTGTCCAATTTTGTGAAGTGCAAGTTTTGAACGGAGTTTCATTTTTTACCTTCCTTATATTTCACCAGAAAGTACAAGCATTCACAACCTCACAACTGCCTTTTGAATACTGCTTTGTAGTACACAACCCATGTTGCAAAAGCAAAAGGATTTCAAGGCTCTAGTATGTACCAGTCATTTCATAACACAAGAATAAATATCCTCATGCTCTACTATTTTTGAGCTGAAGGAATAGCCTAAAGCACATACATTGTCATGACTCAGCATGGCTCCTTTTGGCTTCCCAGTTGTTCCGGATGTGTATATTAGCACACAGCACTGATTTGGCTCTTGAGAGTTAATGATATCATCCAAAGTAGTATCAGACACATCATCTCCCAACGCCAGAAACTCTTCCATCTAGAACATGCAAGAGAAAATACAAGATATCAAACAGCTTCCTACAAGTGGGAAAGATTCAGTACCTCTCAAAAATGGCACTCAACTTCAGTGCCTTGCTCTGCACATTTCCAAGGCAAGTTTCCCCAGGTCTTGCCTATGTAAGAAAGATGGCAAGACTAGCTTAGAACTTGATGTGTGAATTGCAAACAGACTATCTGAAACTGTGCTGCCACGAGTCTTTTCAGTGTCCAAGGGAATAGTAATATTACTTCTCCTCCAAGATGGGTACTGGGGACAAGTCACACAGACTGACCTTCTGTTACTATCTCACACTGTCAGAATAATTCTGAGTCTTATTTAAAGGAACCTGGATGTACCGGTTTTAAGAGTACACTTGTGACGCTCCATCTGTAATTCCTTGTCCTTTTTATCAATACTAAACAACTGGATGAGAGCTTCTTTGCAAAAATTTCATTACCTATATGAGGGAAAGCTTGCCCAAATTACCTGCTACTCTACAGCAAACAGAACATATGGACACAACTTCCACTCAAATTCAGCTCAATCTAGAATGAGCTAAAGCTTTTGTGATGCTGGAGTTTTGTGCCACACAAATTGGCCCAGAAGGGTGCCGAACCTGATCCTCTTTATTATATTGGCTGCTCCAACACAATTCTATTGCACGCACCTGATATGCTGCTAAGGGTGCCATTGATTTCAATGCTAATTGAAAACTAGGGTATAACAAAATCTTTAAAGATAGTCAACAACCCAACTGTCAATTTCCCATCGGAATCATATGATTGATACTGTGCCACACAATCGTGTTATTCAAATGCAGCACCTCCATTCTTGAACGATTTCTTGGAGATATATCTAGGACCACACAGCAGCAAAGGGAATGACATGAAGGCCAGCAGAAGTGAAAAAGGGAAGTCTGTGCTTGAAGGGGAGCCCATTGTTTATTTCAGACCTCTGCCATTAGGGTTACAACAGTTAAGCCTCTGTGGCACCAAGACTTCCTTTTCTTGGGTGGCAAGGCTGTCCTAAGTATGCTTCATCAGCATTATACTTTTTGCCAATAAATCATATTTCTGGAAAGAGAGGCAGTACACAGCCCTGCAGCAGGTAGAGAATCTGTCACATTCTATCCCTTCCCACAGAATGTTGCTGCATAGTTTCACTAGCTCCTGCAAAGTCTGAGCGTCAAGGACGTGATTGTTTCTATGCGATTTGGGACTCATTCCAAGCAGACAAGCCTTCCTGACCTGTCTTCTCATTCTAGAATGCGTTAATCACTGTAAATCTGTTGCCTAGGCTTTGTTTACTGAACAGTGCCTGTAACACGCAGTGTTCCCATTCCACAGACCATGAAAGGTAGAGTCACACACACCACTGACATTGCATTTGCCTGCTGGAAACATGTGCTCATCAGTGAACCAGGGCTCTGCCCTCACTGCTGCAATAGCTCATTACATGTTAATTGTCATCTTGAACACCAAGTCCTTTCATCAAACACCATGTGGTTTGCGTGGTTTGATTTACATCAAATCTAATAACCAATCATTTCCCGGGACAGCAAGTTATCTCTGATTCTTCCTTTAGACAACAAACTATGGAACTGTCAGACACTCACAGTTCCCCTTTTCCACTGAGAAACTGTGCCTGACTCCTGAACAGATCAAATCTAAGGCATTTAGGTTTCAGCAACTGAATGTTGTTCCAGAATTAATTGCAAGCTTATTCTTTTTACCAAGAAATATAAATTGTAGAATCGTGATCTTTTTTCATTGTACTGAGACCCAGGGCATACTCTATACCAGTATATACAGCACTGCAACAGAAACCATTTGTTATCTATATGCTATTCACCATAGCAAAAGATGATTAAAACAAGCACAGAAGACTTGTCTCCTGTGTACCTGGTAACCCCTCAGACCAAAATCACAAGTATTTGTAAATATTTCTATGCTGTCCAGTCTTCATCAGTACCTCCCCTCCCCCAGTTGAAGTTTTACAGCCTAAAACCAGATAATCTGTAGTCCACTTAAAATGCTGACTTTCGTATTCTTATTACTTAACTATTTTCAGAACATATTGGAATAACATGTTTACAAAAATCTGGTTTGCTTGAAGTGCTCCTATTTCTTAAATTAAAGGCTGGACTTCTGCCAATCAGAAATTCCTGATCCTACCCTTGTCCTTTTTTTCCTAATTGTTTTTCACTGTGCGATAGGAAGATTCTACATATACCAAGAAAACGTGCTCTTCTTTGTGTAGTCTGTATTTACTTCTCTTCACTTGCTGCCTGTCACCTGAAATACTTTGTGTACAAGCACTTTCACCTTAGCTCCAGTGTAACTAATCACAAGTCTGGTTTCAATAGCACCACTGGACAGCTTTGATTTTTAACCGTTTGAGAGTATACATTCCCACCTGCAGTCTATAGATGTTTTGCTAATCCAGTCAAATAGAAAGCTGGGAAGGCATAAGAGAGACAGTTAAGCAAGCTACCTCTAATTTTAAATGTCAGCTATCAAATGTGAAATTACAGGTAAATTAGACAGAAAAAGCTGATGAAGCTTTTGAATGCGCTGGAACACATCAATGCATTCTAAATGGCAGACATTCCACAGATTAAATATAGTAGAATTAATCAAATATCTAATACCCCAAGAATAATAACTGTTCTAGCATTCACATACCGTATACAAATTTGGATATCTCTTTGGAATGGAGTCCTTGTACAGCACAACAGCTTTCAAGTGAGGCAAGCGATTCCAGATCTGTTGGATTGTTAAAAACAAATTTATTATTTATTACTCATATCTTATGTGGGGGCTTTTGCCACTAAAATACTGCCAAAACTGTGATGGCTTGACAGCCACAGAAACCTCGTTTTCCTTCACCTGCAAATATTCTCCCCTAAGTTCACAACCAATGAGGAAGGGAGAGAAATATTAAAAGGAAACACTAAACAGTCGGCTCAAGAAAATCTGGTTTAATCTGTTTTCAGCCAAAAAAGGAAAAAAACGAAAGCCAAACCAAACCAAACCCCCAGCCACGGCTCCTCAGCATCCTCAGATGCCAGATTTCCGAATAAGAGCACTCCCATGAGAGGTTTTGTGATAGAGACAGTGTATATAGAACCAGCACAACATCAAGAAATGGGGAAATAAGGGCTTTTCAGTAACCATCCAGCCTCCCTTTACCTGCATTATCTTGTCCAGTTGCTTTCGATTTTCCACAACCATGATATTGGTTTTGCTGTCGTGAGCAATGTAGTGACAGGCCTCTGGAGAATTGGTTGTGTATATCCCTGTGACAATTCCTCTGCATCAAAAATGTGTGTATATATAAGAACATACATTTGTACACACATATAACTGCACTTAGTATCAAAAAAAGACAATAATAATCAAAGATCAGTTGAAAGCTGAAAGTGTATGAAGATGTGGAATTAAAGAGCAGTAGATCAGTCATGTTTGCCTCAAGTATTGTGATACACATGGCTATCTGATATATGCACACGGCAAAAACTAATCTCTGAACTATATTTAATAGAAGATGCCATAGGCTAGAATTCAGCATTTTAACTCACTTGAGGCTAAAAGAGAGTTAGCTTGGAAAGTGGTAAAGAAACCCCAACAGTCATGTCTTCTTTCCGCTCAAGCTGCACACAGATACCAATTTCAATTTCACTGGCACAGAAACAGATTAAGAGGTAAAATTCAAATTGTATAAACAGGTATCAGGACACAGGAATAGAGCTAATTTGTATTTACCTGTCACTTCATCTGCTTGAACACATCTTGCTGTAGACAAACGTCATTACTATGAAGGATGAAGTCTCATCTATTTCCCACATCTTCCAGTGATAAGATACTATACAACACCTTCTGTGTGACTGTCACAGTTAAGCCCACAGCAAAAAGGACCAGTTTATAAGTGCCTGCACTAGTTTGGATATACTGAAAGCTGTGAGACTCCAACAGCTTGCTGAACACGCCAACCACCTGCAGCACAGCTTCCAAGACACCAAATACCAATTTGCTACATTTCCAGACCTAGCAAAAGAGAAATCCTCAAACCTGCCACAAAAATCAAACAAACAAAAATCTTACCCAGCAAATACAGCTCCAACAGCTGAGATGAACCATTCTGGAGAATTAAATCCAAGGATTGCTACGCTGTGGAATCGTTCAAGACCAAGCTTAAAAACAGTAAGCATAAGTTCATATAATATAGGCACACCAGAGAGAAACATGAAGCATCCACACAAACATAAACCATGGAAAGCTTTGATTTATTATTTTGGCATTGACAAGCCATGTCCAGGCACATCTCTATTGTTATCCATAGCAAAACATGCAGTTATCAGCAGTTAACATGATCTAAACTTTCCACACCTTCTCCTGTCTGTTTGAGCCCTGCTGTCCAGAAAGGCCTGAAAAACAGAACTTCTCAATAAAAGCAACAGCATAACAAGTACTAATCTTACCCTATGTTTAAAATGTTTTCAAATCTGCCTTTATCCCATCAGATTTATGACAGAGCTGCTTTTACCTATTTTTCTGGTTTTAATCTTTAGGCCTTCTGCTGAGCTTTGTACCCAGGCCCCAGTGAGATAGTGTAATACAGCAACTCTTCACTTGAAGTCACGTTTCCTTGACACCAGTGTAATCTCTTTAATCAAAAGCAATTTTCACCATTATTATTTCCATAAAGAATGTCACTGATGATCTTCAATTAATAGGAAAAGCCTCTTATAGAGTGGAATGGGGGTTTTGTTTGTTTCAAGAAGACAAAGGCAGAAAAAGCAATTGGTTTTGTTTCCTGCTCCTACCTTCAAAAAGCCTTTGGCTGCTTTCCTGGAGAGGCAATAATACTCTGAAAAAGTTATCTTCTCCCACTTCCCATTCTTTTTGCTGGCCAGAGCGTTGAGGGATCCATATTTTTCTAGGCTGTCCTTGAACATCTGATGAACTGTTATGGGAGTCTGAGGACATGAGTTATCTATTCTCAGCCTGACTCTGCCATCAGCAAGGGAAGTCCACAGAGACTCTGGAAAGTAAAGCATTATCACCAAGGTATTCCATCAGTGAAAAATACCATTTGACTGCATACCTAAAGACAAGAGGACTGAACAAAAAGTGCAGGACTAAGCAGAACTCAGGCAGTTGCCACTTTTTGAGAGAAGGGCTTTCTAATTTTATAACTAATAAACCATGTAGAAAGAAAAATCCTTATTTCTCACACTTTGTTCTTCATCTTGAATAAAAGTGACACCATACAGAATTACACTGATCTTTTGTGTGTTACAGGCACAGCTCCAGTTCCAGATGAATCTGCTTGCCCGTGCTCAGCCCTGCACAGCCACTCTCCCTTGAGCTAATGGAGTAGCTGGTGAATCAGAATGCTACAGAGATTTAAAAGACTGAAACCCTTGTCCTTGTTCACCATCCAAGCTCCTTTTGCTTGTCTCAGCTCTTTCCTCCCTCCTTCCCCCCAGCTATTCACCTACATTCTGCCCCTGCTCCTCACTATTTCCCACAGTTTTTTTCATGGTTATCTTGTGTTCCAGTGGGCATATCCATCCCACTCATTCCTGCCTTGCCCTATTCCCACATCATTTTTCACCTTCTTCTCCTTCCTCACCCTGTATTTTTGCCATCCACATTTTCCTTCCTACATTTTTCCTCCCCTTCCTTGACAGGACTCAGAGACAGAGAACCAACGAATGTCACTTGGCTCTCAGCGCTGGTGCCAAGAACTGGGGCAGTCCCTGGCATTCACAAGAAATGACTGCCTCAAAGATTCTACTTGGCTCTTGCCAAGCCAGCAAGAAGCAGGCTGAGCATAAATACACTCCTTAGAGAATCCAGGGGTTAGTAAACTGGCAAAATTGAGGGGAATTCTCAGAAGGAAGACAAAACCCACTCACAGCTCCCCTATCAAACACTTAGTTCCCGTACTTCTGAGTGAAATAGTACAAGAACATTAAGAACACTTTTTCCTTACATTTACTTTTCTAAATGAAGAAATATTTTTAGCATAATCATTAAAAAAATCAGAAGATTCCACAGAGAGGGGGTGGAACATCTCAGACTGAAGAGCTTCGGCTTGTCAGAATTAAGAGTAATAGAAAACATTACTTTTGACGTTTCCTCCAGTAACTCCTGCTACCTGCATTATACTTTGTACCCAAAATGCTTTTTCATTCACTAATATATGACCTTGGCTTATGTCCTTCATATGAGCTCACTGAACATCAGAGACTGAGAGGAAAGACTTATACCTAAAAAAAGAGGATTCTGTCAGATAAACAAAAAAATGGCAGAGATTTCATTCAGGCAGGCAGCCTGACTGTCACTGAGTCTCTTGAAGTGTTTTTTTCGCTCATGTCATTCTCCTCCAAGGGCAAGTTCCATGATCAGACTAAATTTTCCCATTCACTGTCTGCTGCTGAAGGAAAAGATGGCTCAGAGGAGTCTTATACATACAGTGTATGCAAAAACTGTTCTGTAGTTTGTCTTTGGAATTGCTCTAAGGACAGCTCATCAAATTGTTTGGGATTTTAGGTGTGCAGCTTTCCCACTGGAGTAGAAATGTTTAACAAGGAACTTTACAGGAGGAAACAAGTACTTAAAAACTTCATACTTGCTAAGTTTTCAGCTGCTCTTTCTTAATATGATCCTAAACACCAGACATTATTTTAAACAGGCAAATCAATAGCAAGTCTTTTCTCTTTTTTTCAGAACTACTCCTGTCTGGCTGGTACTGCTGGACCTCCGGGATATATGAAGGTGACTGCGTGCTAGTCATTAAAACAAACCCAATACCCCAATCCCACAGTTTAAAGCTAATATGTGAATGAAACCTTCTCTCTGTTCACTACCTGACTTGCTGGTTACTGCCAGGATGGATTTAGAATGCAAATGAATTCTAATATTTATGGAAGAACAACTCAGAGAGCCATTTAAAATGCAAAAGAAGCGAGGTCACCTCTAGACAGGTAAACAGACAGGCTGACTGTGGCATGGCCCTGGTGCATGACCTGAGGAACTCCAAGGGATATGCCACAGATATACCCTGAGAAGCAGAAACTAAACCAGTAACTTCACTTCTGCTTGAAACTGATTCAGATGTAACTCACAAAACAGTATCTTGATTATATGCCAGCTCCTGCAAAACATGCCTCTACTCTAATGATGAGAGAAGGTATGCAGCTCTTTGCTGGAGGCATTTCTGACACATCATCCCAGATTCCACAGCTGTGATGCCATCACGCTCTTCTGACAACACAAATACATCATTCCTCCTCTCACACATTGTTTTTTAGCTTTCTTTAAGATGCCTTTGGCCCTGAAAGCTTAACTTCTGTTTAGTAAAAGCTAGAGTGGAGTACACACAGCTTGGTGACTGAGAGCTTAGCACCTATGTCAAAATAAGCCTTGTGCCAATGAACAGATTAAACAGAAGTGAACATGAATGTATCAGCAAATACATAGTCACACTTTTAAAAAACTCAGAAACCAGCTTCCTGTCTCTTGTCTTGCCACAGCTGGGAAGGGAGGAGGGCTTTCTGCTATAGCATCCATTTCCCACAATAAACACTGTAACTTTAAACTCAGTCAGAAAAACATAAATTGAGGAAGTATTTTTATATTAGTCAAAATATACAAATATTTCAGTATATGGAAACTTGCACCTTTTCCATTGGAGGAAAAAGGAACATTAAAGAACTGCAATAAATATATTAAGCTTCACATCAGTAAACTACTGCTAATGTTGATCAGAGAAATAAGATCCCCTCCAAAGAGCGCCTCTACAAACTGATGTGCAGGGAGTGATGCATCAGGACAAAATAAGCTTCATAACGGTTCAAAACTGATTACTTCCAAAATGGAAGCATGTGGAGGCAGTAATCAGGAAGAAACATCACTACAGAAACATTGCACAGGCGGGCAGGAATGGAAAGTCAAAATTCACTTGGAACTGAAACTGGCAAGTGATGTTAGAAGCCACTTCTACTGGTACAGAAGCAGCTAAAAAGAGAATCAAGGCTATCACAGTCAACTTACTGACACAGGAGAAGGACTGATGCACTCAGTGTCTCCTTCACCTTGGTCTTCACAGGCAAGATCAAGCTTCCTGGGTTTTGGTAAGATAATTAGTCTTCCAGAACAGTGGTCAACGTTTCTGAGCCTACCTATCAGCCAACTGCAAGTGGCATTCTTCAGGGGTTAGTCCCAAGAATGATACTTTTTAATGACTGCATTATAGTCTTGGGCAATAGAATGCACCCTCACCAGCTTCAAAGATGACACCAAACATGAGGAATGGGCCAACATGGCAAAAGGCAGGGCTGCCATTCAGATGGACCTTAGCAAACTGGAAGATTAGGCTGACATAAACCTCAAAGCTCAACAAGGGTGAATGTAAAGCTTGTGCTTGGATAACCCCATGCAGCAGCACAGACTGGGCGCCAGCTGGCTCCATGGAAAAACTCCCATGGCTCCTGGTGGACAAGTTAAATCTTAGTAGTACATCCCAGTGGAGATAAAGTGCTACATCCCAGACTGCATTAGGAAGATTATAGTCAGCAGATCAAAGAAAGTGATTATTTCCCCCTACTCATTACTCATGAGGGTGCAACTGAAGCAGTGTGCAGCTGGAAGCCCCAGTGCAAGTGAGAGATCCTCTCAAACTGAAGCAAGCCCAGAAGAGGGATTCCCAGATGGTCAGGGGCCTAGAGCATACCATGTAAGAAAAGCCCCTAAAGGACCTAGGCTTTTTCCATCTAGAGAAGATACGGAATGAATCTAACTGCATTCTGCCACAGACTGAAGGGGGTGCTATAAAGAAGACAGATTCTTCTCAGAGGCGAGCAGCAGAACAGGAGGCAATGGACATGAGCTGCAGCAAGGAAAATTCTTGCTGGATAAAGAAAAGTAATTTCACAATGCAGGTGTCAGCCTAAGAACAGGGACAAAGAGGCTGTGGAATCTCCATTAGTGAAGGTTTTCAAAACTCAGATGAATAGAGCCTTGAGCCCTCCTATGAGTACAAAGCTGGACTAGTGGCCCTCCAGGGTAAATTACTCCAACCTAAATTATTTTGTGATTCCATCAGTATAAAACCAGCATGAATGATTTATCCTTTAACTTGACACAGGTAAACGTAATGCCAGTGTAATGCTTGCTGCCAACAGTAAGGTTACATATATGCCTGAGCAAAACCAAAATCTGGCCTGCTCCCACACGAATGAGCTTCTACACATTGGTGGAAAAGAATGGGGCAAAAGTTCCAGAACAATCTGGTACTCACCAGACAAATCTACTCCTGGGGTTGCAGAGCATATCAATTATCAAGTGAGAAAGACAGTTCTGTACAACTAGAATATACCAGAATCTCCTTCTTTTCTCCTGATATACAAAGCAGACCCACCACAACCCGACACTGCTTCCCTCTCCCAAAAGACTTTCTGGAAGAACTTTTTTGATATTCAGTCCGCACTTCACCATTCAGCATCTGCATAGCTGTGTGAAGTGTCCAAGTCAAACACTGCTTCTCATTGAAATGGATAACAAGTAGTGCCACAGATTCCCAAAGTCAAATAAAAGACAAAGTCTAAGTTAAATTGTAAGCTCCTGATTCATCAACTTACAAAAATATCTAAACACAAGTAAAGGAACTGCTCAATTAAAATGGATGGGGTGTGACTTGTGTTTGCAGGAAACTGATGATGGGACAGCTGGAACAGCATCTACCCTCAGTTGCTCACCTCACCTTTCTTCCAGAGGCTGTGGTCACCTATGCAGGAGTGGCTGAATGGCATGTGCATTCCTTCCTGAGCACTGTGGTTTACAGCCCAGAATATTACTCTCAACTGCAGCCAGCAGCAGCCTCTGGGGGAGAAGCAGGGTAGATAACTGACAGCAGGAACCAGCGTCCCAGATAAACTATTAGTAAAATAGGTCAGAGCCCTCACTAGCACACAAGCAAGTGCTCTGCAGAATCACAGCCTCAGCAAAAATCTATATCTACAGTGTGTGCCTCAAGTAGTTCAGTAAAATACCCTGAACATTTGAAAATAGAGGTTTGAAAGTTATCACCTTCAGCCATTCAGATTTATTTCTGGCTCATGGAAAAAGCAGACAGTGAGCAGCTCAATTCTTGGAAAGAGACCTATTGTGTATCAAAGAATTGCCTTTTTAAAAGTCAATGTATATGCATACAGATATATATTTAGACATATGTCAAACATAAAGTCTGCATGAGAGTTTCCTATATAGATCTGTTGGTTCTTCGTAAACCACTTGCAGCCATTGCACCATTGCAGCAATTGTCCCATAGAACAAATACTCCCCATTTAAATGAGCAAATTTAGACACCAGTAGCAGGCTCAGCAAGGCAACAGGGAGCTCTCTCAGGGCTGCAAACCTTCCAAAGACTCTCTGCAAGTTTTGCAAGCAAATCTTTAAGCCTCATGGTAGCAAACCAGGTTAAATTTACGACTGGAATTGGTTTAAAATTACAGTAGTATGCATATGCTACAATGCTACGCAGAACTCACCAAAGTATAGAAAGCCTCCAGTTCTTACACAGTATGCCAAATCCTCAATAGCTGACAGCTGCTAAGTAAGCTGTGGTGCCAAAGGTAACACAAGAATTGGTATGATGTTCCATAGGAACATAGGCTATTACACATTTCTAGCTAGTAATCATCTCCAATACAGACAAAAGCTGGGAAAAACTATTGAGTTTATACAAGTTTACAGAAAGCTCCTGACAATTTTGCAGTTGCCCTGATTCACTTCAGTTTCATTTTACTTTTTTGGCTGCCTCTCTTTATCCCAGCCCTGAAAAATTGACAGTCTTAACTTGCTACAATAGACACAAACATTGTATTAGAGGAAAAAAATCACCTTACAAGAGCTCAGATTTGCAAGGATCATCTTTTACATGTTTACCTGCTGGCTCTATGCCTTCAACTTGGGTCTCCTCCAAATGAAGCAGTGAATCTCTGCAGACAGTCTGCGCATCTGTAGAGGTTCTAAAAGAAAATATACCTATTAAAAGGTTATTCAGGAGTGCTAGTAGGATCCACTGCACTCATGCAATAAATCCAAGGGGAAATAAAAACAGCTTGCAAGCACTTAGAAACACAACAGAAGAAAACAGAAAGCTCAAAAGAGCAATTAAGATTTTGCCTCTTTGTTGCAAACACTACAATTAGGTTAAACACAAAAATACCTTCACGCTAAGGATTACATTCTTATTTCATACCACTGGACTTCTGGCTTCAGCATCATGGCATATACCAGATGGAGATACTAGTTTGGAATCAGAACAGAGAGGCCATGAACCACGCAAGTATACAGAAAAAATTATCTTCAGCTTGATCATGCTGCCACTGTATTAATACAATACCTTGTAAACAGTCAAGGTTGATACCTGTTGAAGCTCTGAGGTTAGGGGCTTTTCTGTTGGCTGGTTGGAGTTTTATAGAGGTGAGGAAAAGAAAGAGATTTACTCCCCGATAATAACAATAAAGTCTCTCAAAAATGTCACTAAAGCAACAAATTGCCATTATCACGTGGGCAAAATTAACATTTCTTGGCTTAAATTAAGCAGACAAAGATTATAGCACAGATAATACAAACTCAAAACCAGAAAGTCTGTAAGGTAACAGAATGCAAAGGATTATATGAGCAAACTATAAACCAATAACTAAGCATTTGACTGCATATAGCAATACACTGCAAATTATTCATGAATAACAGCATGCAGAGTTTTTAATTTAGCTGACTCCATTTAATAGATCACGAGGTGGGAATCAACAGCCTTCAAAGGCCAAGAACAAATTATGGTTACCTTTATTCCAACAGCTACAACAGACGAGTCCTGAGTGAGGCTCAGGAATTCCCTCCCCTCCACAATGTAAGAAGTACAAAATGTAGAAAGTCCAAACAAGGTCCTTCCCAGCTCTCCCTTAAATAACAAGCAACTTCAAAAGCAGTTCTGTTACACAGCAGTGTCAGGTGCCAAACAGTAGAGCTCAGCACAACATCAGATGTTATTTCCTACCTCACGCTAACTACATTTTGTAGAATACCTATTACACATGTGTGGGCACTCCTAGAAATTATTATTGTTATTCACAATGATATCATTCTTTAAGCAAGCTGTAACCAAGCTGGATCCCTGCTACAAGAGTTTAGCAGATTGCACAACTCTTCACCCATGAGAAGTGACAATCAGTTCATTTCATCTCCTGCTACTACCATGCTGCAGACCTCCATGCCTCAGAGCAGAGGTACAGGTCACAAAAGCAGCTGAAGGAAAATAAATAGTCATCACTAATCTTGCCTGTGCGGGTATTTCCCCTCTTGTTAATGGCATAATGGGACAAAACATGAAAGGGCTTGTCTGACGAGCAGAGGTGTAGGCTTTGAAAATAGCCACTGGCTTGGTGAAGGCGGATGTTGATGAGAAACTGAGTAATGGAAATATAGATAGGGATTATACTGCATTTTGAAAGGTAAGCCTGTGTTTGATAGATGGGAAAATGGTGAGTTAATTAAGTGGGATTGCATAACAGAGTGACAGACCAGGAAGACATATTAGGGAACAAAACCAAAACATCTGAAATTTGCCATCTCAAATAATTTCAAGAGTATTTTCCTATTTTGGAGAGAAACTACATTTTGGAAATCTAGCGCAATCTTTTCCTTTAAATACCTTTTGAATACTAAATATTTAACAACTTTTATTATTTTATGAAACAAATAAAATATTGTCAAAAAATGAACAATAAAAAAAGCCCTCAGAAGAACACAAATCTGATCAGTAATATATCAGAAGAGCTCCCTTTGAAGCTACTCAAAACTTATGATAATCATCATTCACTACTTTTCCCAGATGAAAATCTCTTTGGTTTGCTTTGTTCTCATCTGACTGTTACAGATACCAGTTCAGTTTATATTATGTTCCTTTAATAGAGAAAGAATCAACAACAAGTCTGAATTTCTGGACTGGCACAGGTAATGCTGCAACATGCAGAAGCTGTTTGAAGAGCTCTGTGCATCCACTATCTTCAGGAGGGCTAAAGTTAGTAATGCTGTGTGCAAAGTTGTATTGTATGCCCCAATGGACATAGCAGTCCATTTGAGAGTTGGTTATTTTGGTTTCTTTTAACCCTGGAAGTACTGTTAGGCAATTTTCTCTTCCACCGACAATGTATGTGTATATTCAAAAGCATCCCTTCTGAGTGAAAGTGTGTTTTTAATGTTGTTACTTTGAGCTTTTGTTAGAAATTATTTCTTTTAAAATTAAGGAAAGATCCAGGAATGTTTATGGTATCTGGAATTGTTCGGGTAAGGCTGAATTGAGCAGAATTCAGTGGGACTGCTCCAGCAAGAACTCACTGAACAACCTGCAGCAGGGAAAAACACAGTGCAGAATAACGCTTCAGTGGCAAGATGCCCCAGCAAAAGCCATAATGCTTTGGAAATCTGGACTTGGGCTGCAAAATTTGTTACTAAGGCTAAGGTTCTCCATACATTTTGTAACTTTATTAGGGCAGGAACAGCACATTCCAAAATCCAACAACCAGCTTAAAAGTGAATTCTATACATCTGATTTTTGCATGACAACTTTATAGCTCTAAAAGTAACACGTAAAAACCTCTATAAAGCACACATAGAGAATTTTACAGTAGAGGCCACTTTAGTAAGCCAATCAGAACATACTGAGTTCTGTGTTACACAACACTGACCACCTAGAACTAAACAAAGCATAGTTCTGCACACCTCCATCAGCAGGAGCAGTTTTTGAATGACTACTTCCTGATGTAATTTGGGACTGAATTTCAAGGTACCTGACTATCACACATGACCTCATCTGCTGCCTCAATTCAACGCTTGCACACACCCCCTTCCCCTGACAGGGAGGCACAGCATGCTTGGGCTGACTGGCTTATCCAGGCTTGCAGCTACAACCACTACTCCATGGCAGCTCAATATAGTATCAGACTGCAGCTGCTCTCACGCAACTTAAAAAGCAAGAATTTGAACATTCTCTCTACTGCATTAACTAAGGGGAAGTTTCCTTTCCTTCTTTGTTCCAGAGGTTGTAACAGCTCTAGCAAGATCTATGTTACAAACCAGTGGAAGTAACACGTGTGACTGATACTATAATGGTAAAATAGCAACTGATGGAACTGACAATCCTTACGACCAGAAGCAAAGCAATCCGTCTGAATTTGCTGGCATAGCAATTACTTGTTTTAACCAAGTGTATTTGATGGAAAAAAATGAATACCGTACCAATTCTTATCTCATTTAGGAACTAAATGTAACAGCTAAATCTCTCCACTTTTAGCATTACGAAATGGCAGAGCTCTTTCAATTAAGTTACACATTAAGAAAAACTCGTTTTTCTGTTACCAAAAGGACACTGAGTATCTGATTAACAGCGCTACTTACTGTGATACTGATTTCCAAGAGGTTTTTAGTTTCAAGGGACTTTGGAATTAGCCCTCTCCTTTCACAGCCTCTATGTTTCCTTCTCTGGTAATTGGAATCTCTGCTTACGTTCCATATTCGAGGTCAAATATATCCAGATATATGCTGTCCTCTAAATTCTCTCCTCATAGGAAAATCTTGTGAAAATACTAAGAATAAAACTGAAAAGAATCTATAAAGTCAATTTTTATGATGATAATAAAGCAATGAGCTCCATGGAGAAAATGTTATACAGAAATTCTCACTTCAATAAGCCTCACTGAATACACCAATTGTCCTGTACAATTAGGTTGGAATCTTCTCTCTCTCAAATTTAAAACCTATGAACTTCATGTTGTAGCATACAGTATGTTTTGGCCTTAATTCTACAGAGCTATTTCTAACATCACAAATTGCACCAACAGAATATGAACACTGCTCTGCAGCAGTCATATTCTCATGGGTTTTAAGAGGAAGCTACTCATTAAACAGATTTTGTACAGTAGCAAATAAAAAGTCATCTCTCATTCCTTTCGTATTCCTATTCCTTATCATTCTGCTCCTGTAGTTTTGTCAATTTTAAGTATTTTGCCACTTGGCTCTCTACAGGGGTTGGAATTTTTGTAAATAAACCAGTTTTCTACAAACTTGCAAAAATAAAACGAGCAGTTCATCAAATAACTACATATGTATATTGTTAATACACGATTCTGTACAAGGTATTCCTTTAGATGGCCGGATTTTTAGTCATAACCCTTTATATACGTGAACCAAGTTGGAAGTACCTGAGGTCTGAAAATCACATTCACAACTGCTCTAAAAAAAGAGACACACCTCCACCCCTTTTCCCCTTTATTTTTACAGCTAAGCAAGTTGGCAGCTGAGACTGCGCATTCACCCAGAGTTCGTTACATCAGCTTCCAGACCCATGCTGTCTGGATTCATGATGAAGCTCCCATCTCCTCCTCCCTTTCCTGATTTTTCCAACAGAGAAGCTTCTCTCATCACACAGCTTCTCCACTCTCACCTTGTTCCTGGATAACATTGTACCCTATGTGTGAGCTCCCCAGACAGTGAAAATATTTTTATTAATTTTATTCTGGTTTAATGTATGGTAAATGTCCAATATTGAAGATCCTGCATTCATGAATATACATTATCAGGTAAGTTGAGATTAATGTGATGCCTAATTTGGTAAGAGCAGTATGTTCAAGGTGCAAGGCTATGCCTATGGCCAACCACGTTACTGCAGTTCCTGTCTGCTTAACTTGCAGAGCTTCACTGTAACTACTGCAGCATTTTTATTCTTTCAGTTCTTCAAGATAAATTATCCTGCAGATTGTCTGCATCAAAGAACACGGGCAATAACAAGGGAATGCTCAGTTACAGCGTCTGCTGAGTGCACACAACTTCTCTGTCACTTACATGCTTTTTACAAAAAGCAATCCATGGAGCTTCTCCTGGGAATGCTCTCATAGCAGTGCACAGTTCTCAGGAAAGCTCACTTGTACTTTGCGACACCACAATGATCCAAACCAGTGCAGCTCCTTCATCTGCTCCACTGTCCCACTGGGGATATCATTTACAAGCTCACCCACCTACTTACAAGTGGTAGGAAGCACATTACTACGTATTTCTTATGACGCTGTCTGCACCTTATAATTAAACTCTTTTCTCTGCTTGCCTTGCCCAAAGAAATACTTTGTAGTGTGCGGGTGTTTCTCTTGCAAAGTGTGCAAATCCCCATCTGCACAAGTACTTTTTTTCTCCAACACTTTGGCTGAATTGGCTTTCCCAACTACGACGTTTGAATCTTGTTTAATACACAAAATATTGGCTCCACTGGAAAACACACATTTTTTCCAAGGCAGAACTTCTTAACAAATTTTGTTTCCACCTTTCACTGTTTGCCTCTCCTGAGGATGACTTCACCAATTCCATCTCTGAACTCCCACATCTTGGTTGCTTGATTAAGTAATCCATAATAAAGCAGATGAACAAAATCTCACTCCCAATTGGTGTGTATCTTTTGCTGCTTCACTCTGTGCAACACGGGTCTTAAATATTTATCTCTGCTCTGGGAATTACTTTGTTTCCCTGAGCTTTTGTTACGTATTCTCCAGGACAAAGCAGCAGTACACATTCCACCAGCCTTAATCTACACTGTAGCTGCTTTTGGTAATACGTTTTGGGTCTACATCTGCGCATTCCAAAATACTTCTCATTGGGTGTCAGGCATTTTCAACAGCTCACTGGAACCTGAATTCAAGATGGAATCATTAAGTAATCATCTGACAATTCTTCTGGCAGCAAAAAGCAATGGGTTAAATTACCTATGGGTAGCTCTTAGGTTTTAATGATCCTGGCACTTTGCCTAGAAACTTCAGAAACTAAATATCTTCATCTGGATCCCATTCACAAGTACTCCTTGCCCCATTCCCCAAGCATCCTGCAAGTGCTGAATCCAGTATTTTAAAAGAGAGCTCTGGGGAGAGGTTGTAGGAGGGAGTACAAGACAATAAATTTAGAATCAAGAATCTGCCCTTATGGTTCTAGACAAAGGCAACAGAGTCACCCTTCTGAAATCAACATATCAATGTAGTATCAAAGCTTGGACAGCTCAGCATCTAAACAGAGATCTGTGACCAGCACATAAACAGCCAAGTAGCAAACACTGCATCTCCAGGCTCTGGGGAGCTGTGAATTGTTACCCAAGGCGTTTTGAAGATCTTTCCTCATTTTCTACAGCATAAGGTAAAAACCCCACAGTAACAACACACAACATTAGCTCTTTAAAGCTTCATTTTGTATTACATGTAACATTCTCCCTATATTAAGGAGCAAAGTAAGGAGTCACAAGAGGTCCTTGTGGTCCTTCACAGGGACATTGCTGTCTATCATGATTGTCTGTCTTATTCACTAATTACTCCTCTCTTCAAATTAGGGCAATATTATAATACATTCCTTATTCATTCTATTAAAAGTTACCCTTTGTCCTCAAAGAACAGGTTAGATTAAGGTTTTAATTGATTTTCACATCCTCATGAGTTTTAAAAAAGGGGCCACAAATGAGCATAAATACGCTCCTACTCTTGCAAAAGGGTCAGCTGACATGACAATCAGTTTGCTTTTCATAGTGCACAAGAAACCAGTCTCAAATTACTCATATAACTTCTTCCCACACAAAGGCATATATAATAGCCACAGACACGCTTCATAAAGAACAAGGTATTACAGTTAACAGCTGAGTCCTGTTTTGCCATGTAACACAGTTGGCACACACATAGTAAAATACAGAACTGAAGTATTTTCTTTGTTGTTAGGATGAAATAGCCTCAAAAGCCAGGCCATTTCTTTTGGTGAGCAGACCAGTTCTACAGTTAGCTGAGAACTCTGTGGGCGCACGGGCAGGATGAACAATGTACCCAGCCTTTATGTATCCCTCTCTCTGCAAAAGGCTCTATTCAACACTTGGGAGCACTCTACAAGCCTTCACTGACCTTGGTACAGATTTTCTGGCTCTGTTCTCCCCTGCACAGCTGTCCTGGGTTCAGCAGCAGCAGTCATTTTTCTCCTTCTCGGTAGTTGGTGCAGCACTGTGGTTTTGACTTGTGGCCTGAGAACAGTGCTGATAACACCAATGTTTTTAGTTATGGCTTAGTG
>JANRGW010039236.1:0-14405 GCA_024733675.1 Psilopsiagon aymara
TTGTATTCTCTTCCCTTGTATTTCTCTTGTCATTATTATTGTTGGTGGTAGCAGTAGTGGTTTGTGTTATACCTTAGCTACTAAACTGTTCTTATCTCAACCTGTGGGTGTTGCATTCTTTCGATTCTCCATGTAGCAAACTGCGTGGCTGATTTATGGCCTAAGCCATGACACAGCTCCAAGGGGGTGGAGATACATACCTTTCAAATCTGTTCTTTCTGAGGGCCAGTGCAGGCCTTGGTATGACATCACACAATTCAGACATTCAGAAAGACAGTATTTGTTTGGCTGTGTGGTCAGAAAAAAGACATTTATTAGCCCATTGCTGAGTCAAACCAATGACCTTCTGGATGTTGTAAACAATAGTCTCTTGGGGCTGCGGAGGCAATCTTCTCTGTCACATCCTTGTCCTAAATGCCCTTCCTATGCTCCCATCCTTGTCTTTTATACATTCTCAACCTAGTTACAATCAAGAAAAGTAGTGTTTGAGCAGCTTCCCATCATGGTTGCATAGGGCAAATTTGGCAAGTATGAGCCCTTCATGACTCCTCCACCCAGTGCAGAGGTGGTTCTTTCCTCTTATACTTAGTGGTTTGGGCCATCCTGAAGGAGCAAGTTCTGCAACTGAGATTTGTTGCAGGTTGGTTTTTAACACCGGCTCTGCAAAGAGACACTTCATGCACACACAAAAAAACCAAACAAACAAGTAAATAAAGGTAACTTAAAATGTTTGAAACACACTAGTGTGTTTTGCTATTTTTTGTGCTATTGGTAGCTTCAGAAGCATTTTTGTTTTCTGCGCTCTCTGCCTTTCAGTGTCTGTTTGATTAGCTATGTACAGGCTGTCTTTTTGGAAGGCAGTGGAAAAAGTCTCAATAAGCTTTCAAGGCCATTTGAGTTTTGTCCTTTCCAGCTCAGAGACCTGTCTTTGGTTCTAAACAACTGTAGCCAGATAGCAGCTGGTGACTGAAGTAATTCTGTGCTATGAAAAGTATACTGAGGGTCATGTATGTTCATCACTGGTTTCAGGGTACTGATAAGCAGCTTCAGTACAGTTCAGAGGGTCAAAATCAGAAGCCTAAATTTCAAATACAATGCAGATGGACATAGTTATCAACTATGCATAACCACAAATAATCACTTATGCTGATGCAACTTGCAAGGAAAATTCATCTTGCTCCCTTAACTTTGACTTGCATGCTAGCTATATCTCAGAATTTGTGTGCCTTTCTTGTTTATATGCAGCCTGTGTTTCTTTCCTGAGTGAAGGAGCAGGATTAGGTTTTTTTCAATATTGCATTTACTGTTTGCTGTGCTGCAGATGGTATTAATGGTGGGAGTACTCATAGTTTAGACTGACTTTCCTGGACTGCTCTTATCAAGTAGTGCTTATGCTTTGGGGTCCACTAAGTGCTTTCATACATAGTATTCATAATAGTTTTCAGTGACTCTTAGTAAGAGACTTGAAAGAGATGTTCCCACTGTACCAGGATTTGCAGAGAGATGCCTGGCTGACTGTCTGGTGCCATGTCCCTGCTGATTCCATGTCTGCGCATGGAATGCACACCAACCTGATATTAATGATGGCTGAAAGATAAAACCTTTTCCACTGCTAGATGGCATTATATCTTGAGGCAGGAAAAGTATGGTAACTGATCAGTTTTATCGGCCCACCTTTTCATTATATTCTAGCAGCTGGTTTTTCTGTTTTTCTGATTGGAACTTATGTTTCTTGTTTTCTAATACAAAATACCTATTCAGTTAAAGGAGGTGTGTTATCACTGTATATTGTATTGTTATTGTATATAACTCCCTCTTAGATGCTTTATTCATAATCACTTCTCTCTAAAGGTAACTTGCAGCCCTAGGCTTGAAGCTTGCCTAACTAATGATATGGGTAGAATTGTACTTTTGGGAAGTTTTCACTCTGCTACAGAATGATTCAAAAAAGATGCCTGTTTGAGAAGTTTACTGAGTGGAAAAGATGGCTTGGGAACTACAACATGTACCTTCAAAGTGAAGTCACCCATTCACACATCTCATAAGTTCTTGCAGACTAATATAAAAACGTGTCTAGTTCCAATCTAACCTTGCTTCGTTGGAGGTTGGGTGTGGGAAGAGAAAGAAAGAAGTTACACAAGGAGAAAAGAAGAAAATTTATGCCCTCAGCTGACAGAGGCTTGGCACAGTAGACTGACTTCAAAGTGTACTAATACTCTGCAGAGATCAGTAAACATGATTAATATACAGTCTGAGGGATATTATTGTGTGTGTGTGTGTGTGTGTGTGTGAAGTTACGTAGACTTCTAAAAACAAAAACAACTTTTATATATAACATCTAATGCATTCCATCTGGTGGAGTGTATATTAATATGTTCCTATTAAGAGCCAGTTTGAGGACATAGTGCACATGCTGAGTAGTAACTTAGCCTGCAAATAGTGCAACAGTGCTGTTCTAATAAGGAAGTCATCAGTGTACGAGTTTAAATCTTCCATATCAGTATGCTTAGAAAAGCAGCAACATGCTGCTCTGTGTTTTCTCTTCTGTGCCTTACTTATTTGCCTCCTTTAGCGGGGAGCCTGGAGAATCATGAAGCTCTGATACTAATTTTTGTTCTGTGGTGGGTCTGATCTATGTCAGACTACAAGATCTGTCCTACTTATGCCAGTGTGGCTTTACTGGGAATTCTTTCCCAGAAGCCACTCTTCCTTTGTGCATTTTAATTAGTTTAATGGGTGATACATCTTCTCATCAGCGGATTCTATGAGCCTAGAGCAGTGTACTGATGGGTCTTCTGTCTCATTTGGTAATCATGCTCTGATTCAGGTGTCCTGAGTAATCTGTTTGTATTCAGTTGCTTTCTTTAAATGTCAAAATTTCTGGGTTTTGTGCATTTGTATTTTTTAGATTTTGAAGAGCCTCCTTTGGATATATGTATGGCAATTGAATTCCAGTCCTGTTCTTCTCTAGCAAGTAGTATAATCTCTGCTGTTCTGTTATCACTGGTCTTTCGGCTGGTACAGTATTTGTAAATGGCTATATAATTTTCCCTCAGTTCTCTTATTTCTATTTATAATAGGGGAGAACAATATATGTTTTATGCATTTCCTTCCTTGCTGTATTTCTCCCTGAAATTATTTGTACCAAAGCTATATGCTGATAAATTTTAAAGTTTCCCTATACATCCTCATCTTCTCTGCAGCTGTTGAACAGTTGGCAAGCAGCTGTAACTTAAAAGGGGAGTTTTGAGGACATTTGGGATTTTCTGCTGGCATTGCTGCCAGCTCTGCCTGCAGCCCTACTTGGATTTGCCAGGCTTTGTGCAAGGTGTGTATGCTCTGCCTGCCCACACTGCTGTCATTACTGTGAGCCAGCCTGTGTCAGGCTGTGCTTTCATCCACAGACATTACAGGGCATGGTCTGTGAGTGAATGCCAGGAAGTGTATTTTAATCTTCTTTCTTCAACTTCCTACTCCTTTGGAAAGAGCTGCAATCAAATGTAAGACATAAACTTGTGAAAGTCACACTTTGAAATGCAGTGGATTTCAACCTGAAGTCTTGCAAAAGGCTTGTATGCACTGTATTAAGAATAACCTGGTTGCATAGTATGGATTCTCCCCTGCATCTCAAAAAAGCGAGGTAAATTTTCATCCTTCCTAATAGGAATGTGATGCAGCTGATGCCTATGAGAGCAAGGATACACATACAAATGTACAAGATCATCTCCCTTCTGGGACTACTATTTAAAACAAAACATTTTCAGGTGTAAACCTACTGCTCTGGCTGTGTGTGGCAAAAGAAGCAGAGCAGGTGTATTTTTTTATGATGGCTTCAGTCCATTCTTGACACTGCTCTGTTAGGCCGGTTGATCAGAGTGGGAGAACTGGGATGTGGCCCTTTGTGGTGACATCCTGCCATTGCAGAAGAGAGATCACTCTGAACTTCAGTTGTTCACTTTGAAATGGGCCATAGGCATCCTGGAAGTTGGAGCTCTCCCATTATGGCTTATATACTAATTTACCAAGGGGAGGCATCCAGGGCTGAGTTTCTAGAAGAAGAGCCTGAATAGTGGGATTGCTGTGGAATATGGCTTTCTTGCAAGAAGATAAATTACATTGTGTGTTTCTAATGTCATGGAGTTACCAGTCTTTGTGAGGATTTAACTGATGCTAGTGATGTATTATGTTGGAAGTTTCATTTCTGATGCATGGCCAGAAGTTAGAATAACAAAAGCACTCGCAAGGATTTGCTACAGTTGATTTCATTTTGAGCTAATTGCCAAAATTTGTAACTACATTTTTAAAATGTTTTTTTATTGTCCTGTAAATTGATAATAATAATAAAACCCAGTTATGCAATGTGCTTGGCAACATGTTAGTACTGGAAATCTATTTAAGGTCCATTTAGTAGGCTGAAATCTTATGAAAGTTGTGTGCTTTGCTCAGTAACAACTGGCAATTACTTCAGAAACTTATATACGCAACCTTTTCAATGCTGTTGCCTTGCTTGCACAAGCACTGAAGGCATCAGGCTTTGACTCAATATTCTGTGTGAGCAAGACTGGGAGAAAGTGAATATAGAGGATTTCCAGGTTTCCAATGAGGACAGTGAGATCTGGGATGAAATAGTAATACTTTCCAAAGGCTGATCTAATTTGTATTCCAAGAAACCCAAAGAGATTAGGCATACAATATTTGTGTGATCCGTAGCTTCTTGTTTAATGGAATTCTTTGATTGAGGATGAAACTAAAAGACTCGGGACACTACCAGATAGCCAAAGCGCAGGTAATGAAGATCTCCACAACCTTCATGAGTCTTTTAGGTTGAAATCCATTCCCCATTGCCATCTGCTATACTGATCTTGATTTGAAATGCCTTAAACGGCCCCAGGTTGCAAAGTGTTAATTAAATATTGAGACATTTTCATTAAGGGTTTTCCCCCTCTGGATTTCACAGTACTCTATTAAGGAAAATGACCACAGTGAACTTCTGTTTTGGAAGGTATTTCTCCTCTGGGAGCGAGACATTTACAGAAATTCCTCACATGAAAATGTCAAATGTTACTCATCCTCTCTGTGGCTTTTTTTTTCCCTTTTTGAAGTATGTTTGCTTCCACTTGGTAGCTGAGAGTGTCACTGCTTGTTATTTGATATGTGGAACTGGGGCACACAAAAGGATGACTAATCCCATTTACTGGAATTTTACAGTTTTCATCAAGGCCACAGTTTCCATTTCGAGCTTTATAGTAAAAGCAAAACACCAACTGGCAAACTGACTTATGTTATTGTTGTAGTAAATTAATACGGATTGCCGTTATAGTAAAAGGGTCCTATTTGAAGATTGCTTCTTGAATTAGAAAGAAACTTACATGTAAATATCTCATGAGGATTTCTTTCAGTTTATCTAATGTCTCTACTGCAGTGGTGTTTCTAGAGTCTCAGTGAGGGCAGCTGTTGCAAGTCTTCAAAAAATGGTTTGAGTTTATTGGGACAAATCTGATTATTGGTGGGGGGGTTTTGTTTGTTTTTTTTTTTTTTTTGTAAGAAAATCAAATTCTGAGATAGCCATCTGCCTGCATTCCAGCTTCAAGCCCCTTTCGTTTAAATCACCAAGGTAGTTTCTCCTTACTAGTCTCAGATCATTCCTGTTGCTTCTTTTTTCCCTTTTTGCCCCAATTTTACTCAATTCCAGTGAGTACATTATGTTTCCTTCCATCTTATGCTCTCCATCATACATCTATTATAATCAACCCTGCAACCTCCTTTGAAGTGAGTTTGTACAAGAGGGCACAGCCTTTGGAATAACATAGAGGTATAATGAGGTTAGATTTATATAGAGATGAAATCAGCATTGATTCCTCTTTGCTTTATTGCAAATCCTACAGTACCTGGTATTTCTGAAACCCCCAGCTGCTGAGAGCTTCTCACCAGAGGAGCTTACCTTCGGGGTGAGGCTGGAGGACCTAACTAAATCAATCCTAAGGGATTGAAAGCACAAGTCTGGAAATTTCATGAGGTTTAGACCAAACCTGTGATCAACCCTGATTATATGAGATCTTTCTTTTCATTGCTCCACAGACTACTCCTTTTTAATTCTGGAAATGGTTCCTGCACAGCAAAATCTCCCCCACTCCTTTTTGTGATGTAAGTACAAACTGGGGACTGGTGGAGTCATCTTTCAGATGGAATCAGAAAAAGGAACTACTAAAACACTAAAGGTAATGGAAACCTTTGGAAATAAATGAATAATTGGGCTAATTACCATTGTGAAGACCTCTGTTGTGAATTCAGCAGACTCCTGAAGACTGAAGTCCTCTCTGCTGGCAGCACTAGAATGATTTTCAGCTTCTGGAGACTAAATGTAGGTTTTGGCCACATGCCTGTTCCACACAGGGTCCACATGAGCCAATTGTGCATCCTGAACAGCTCTAGCGATCAGAAAAATAGGATGTCCCCACATCAGGTGCAGGTAACAGGTCAAGCCGGGATTTGCCACACTGTGCTGCCAGCCTGCCCCATCTTTCATCTTTCTTTTACTGCGTTGTGCTCTGAGCTGAGCTGGTGCCAGCCAGCCAGCCTGGTATGTTTGAGCACAAGGTCTGGGCCCCTAAGGCTACAGCAGAGCTCACCTGATGAACGCTTTGTTTTGATAGTTGTAATGGTTCTTTCCCACGTAATACAATTTCCTCTCCCATGTGATCCTGTGTCCAAACTAAATGTCAGACCCTCATCTGGTTTAAATCTTCATGGTTGTGCTGATTTCATGCTTACGTATACTAACTAATGAGCTGGAAATTTACAGCTAGCACTGTTATACAAATGGATGGAGACTCATGGTTCTGGGGTCACCAGTGACAATGTGTATGTATAAGGATGTTGAGACATCTTGGAGTTCTTAGTTGTGCATTTGTAGCTGAGAATTTGGAAAATAACCCTGCCATCCTCTTCGTGGGGGCCTAACGGCTCTGCTTTCAGTTAGACTTCAGCTTTTTATAATAAACTGCCTCTACTCCTACACCATTCCTGCACAAGCTATTCTTCAGCATAACACTTCTAAGGAACCGAACATGGCCATGCCCAGATCCTAGATCTTATTTATGAAACTTGTATTTGCTTAAATGGAAACCTCAAAGCCCTTCTTGTTTGTAAGTCTACTGACACAGCATAGCCACTTTTGCGACAGTGTATTGCAAGACACCTCAGAAACTACTGCTGATGCTGGCATAACTCCCATCTGAGTAAAACACTGAGGGAGCAGCAAATGAAACTGCAAGCTGTACCACCACCGTGGATTACCAGCAGCTGAACTGCTGTAGAAATGGAAAACTTATTTTCACATCTTCTGCTATTCTCATTTAATAGATTTTGAGGGTTTTTTCCCCATTTTGCATTCCTAATCAAGCTAGCTCTGTGTACTTTGACTACTGTTCTCCCTTATTAAAGACTTGTAATATTAACACAAGTATTCCTTTCAGCATGCAGCAATATTTTTAGACAGTATTTGAAAGAGAATAATTTTGATGCAAAAAAATAATTTCTGCGGATTTTATTTGTTTTTACCTCTGTGAGATGCTAAGAATGAGATGCGATTTCCACTCTACACTTAAGTATTTTTTTGTGGAACAAAGATAATGAGATTAATATCTTACTGATAGATTAATTTTCTTTATGAGACCTGAAGCCACAGGATGGCTATAACAACACTGCACAGGCATTTTAACACCAAAAATCTGCCAGTAATGATCAGTCCCGATTCATATCCATTCCACATGCTCTCTGTTCCTCTATGAAGCAGCTTTCCCTCTCCTAGATTTTCCAGAAGGTGTCACTGTAAGGCAATGATGGTCAAAAGTCTGTAGATTTAAAATGAATAAATAAAAAAAATTTGTGGAAAGGACTTTATGGCTTTTACTTTATTGCAATGATTGTTTAACTATTAATAAATCAACATCAACAGTTTGAAACATTAGAATAGGAAGAAGAAATGGGAGCATCAAAGTTTCTTTATAATTTGAATTTACAGTCTGTCTGAGAAGTTGTCATCCCAAAGAAAAGTCAGCTGCTCAGGCCATGAGTTTAATAGCTGAGTGTGAAATTGCCAAAATGACTGAGCAGTTCTAAAGCCTACTCTTTCAGTGCTCATATTTTGTGTGCGCACATAGGGGTACATCTGAGAAGCACATGTGCACACCAGTAGATACAACTTTGTTATGAAAAGCCACAAACAAAATGTTTGGTTTTGCAGGTATTCAGTGAGATGTGGTTTGTTTCCAGGCTTCAGCTTCCACTGCACTGCAGGTCTCAGCACAGTGCACCAGAGGCCCTTAAGAAATGAGTGGGTGACACAGATTTGGGAAATGTTGCTGATGTGGGTAAGGCTTGGAACATAGTGCTACAGGGGTAGATGAGCATAAGGACTCCAGCCATACAAAGGGGATTACATATAAAAATGAAATGCAGAGGCTTACACCTACTAACAGTAAACCTGAAGTGCATCATTAGGCAGCAAGTGAGGAGAAGAAAGCTCGAGTTAATGGCAGTGACTTGTGGGCCACTAATACAATCTGTCATTGAAAAATACAAGTATGGCCTAGAATCAAAGAGAAGAGTTGTTTTCAGTGAAGCCAGAAGAGCTTTAGCACCTCTGACCTGAGGCTGACTGAGCACTCATCTGGAAGGCTGCACCCAGCTCTGGTCCCTTGCCTTGGGAGGCGGGCATGTTGCCTTGAGTGAGTGTGTGCTAGAAGAAGAAAAGCATAAACATGCTTGGGGAAGCCAACTGTAGCATGCCAGAAATGTGATTTAGGCTGCAGGAAAGTGCCAGCACAGACCTAGTCATGGGAAATTGGCTAGTTGAACTAGAAAGTAGAGAGATGGAGTTTGCCGACAGAGCTCCCACTATTTACTGTAAAAATAACAATAGTCTATAGTTATCTCCTTAATTATAACACAAGACAAGTTAACAGTTCAGGAGTGCTTGTGTCCTTCCTGTGTCTCCATGAGATAATCATATGCAAACACTGGATCGTTCATCCCTTTCTCACCTGCACTGCAGTTGTGCTGGGTGCAGCTCCAGAAGTGGTATCACAAGTATAGGGCACTGGCCACTGTGTGCTCCTGGAGAGGAGGGAGAGGAGAGCAGTCTTTCCATTGCACACCCTGTGCAGGCATCAGTGTGATTTATCAGCAAGGAGATATGGCCTTCAGGCTTCTGCCATAGCCCTTCACCTGTTGCTTATTTTGAAATTGAATCCATCAGATGGGACGGTCACTTTGCTCTGGTCATGGTAGTCTTCCTGGAAGAGCCATGTCTTATGAAAATACATGGTGTCAGGAGCAGTTTTGGGGCAGGGGTGGATGGGTGAGCTCCTGGGGCTCTTTGAGTCCAGTGGGAAGCGTATCCACATAAGAAGAGCGGTAGCCACAACAAGCCTGTTTTACTTTGTGCAGACTTGGTTTGTGGACCCTTAGAAGTGAAAAGTCAACCTGAAAGAGGGGCACAAATCTGTAATGTTACTGTGATTTCTCCTTCCATAGGACAGCCATAAGAGTGGAGAGAAGGAGGGAGGCAAGGCAAGCATCTGAGTTATGTCCCTGAAGGACCCTACCAGGGCAGACTTTCAAGAACTCATTTTTACAGCACATTCTTTAGCAACAAATTTTCTATTTAACCGATGTGTTGACAAATCAATTCTGATCTGAATTTGTACATTGCTTTGATTCTTCAGGCAAGCCTTGGATACGTAGCCAGATTCTTAATATAGAAGCAACTGGAAGTAGGTCATTTCCGCCCTTCAAATACCATTAAAAACTCCACTCTGCTATGGAAGAAAGTGAAAAGTTTCTCCTGTCTTTTCATCTTTGTAGGTTTCTGCCGCACAAAGTGCTCCATGAAAATAAATTGGCATCAAATAAAAATTGTTATTTCCTTTTTCCTTCAATTCTACTCTTCATCAGGACAGTTTTAATGAAATCCATCTATTTAGTTTGTGGGATTCTAGTAATGTACCTTCTCATTATACCATAAAAAATGGTGAAGTAAGAATCTTATGACTATTACTTTTAAATCAAAGTTATGAGTTTTCTAATGGATTCCATAATACAGATTTCAAAGTTTACAGTAGTTTAACCATAGACAAACATTGTATCCTTCTCTCTTTTGTAATTCATCTGCTCTTTATTTTCTTCTGCAGCTTCATATGGTTTAAACATCTGGGCCTTCGGAGCCGTTCCATGCCTGCTCGCCTTATTAGAGGGTTTGGTAATGGAGCCTCCAACTGAAAGCCAGAGTCTTTCCCTTTGTGTTCCTCAGTGACGTACACAAAAACTTTGAGGTGGTGTAAGAACAGAGGGATTCGTGGCTAATAAATACTTCATCTAAATGGGTGAGTGTTTGAGCTGGGCTTTTAGCTTAATTCTAACCATAAGGAGCAGTAACCACAACATACTTTGGGTGGGAGAAGACATCAATCACTGTCACTTTTCAGCAGATGAAAACGAGGGGAGAGGGAAGAAGCTGGGGTAGATTTTAGCTCTTGGAAGCCAGGGTATAAGCTTTTCATCCAAGTTAATTCTCTTCTGGGTTGCTGATGTTCCTAACACTTTGTTTCAGTGGTAACATTACTCCTGTTGCTAGGTAAAATAAGATTATTAATATGCATATTCTGACCAGATTGGTTACAGATATAGTATTCAATTATGTTAGATCTTAGTAAGACCCTCACTCATAACAGGTGTGTAGGGAGGCTTACACAAACTCCCTTGACATGCCAGAAGCGACATACCTCTGTTTGTGCTCTTAAGTTTATTTCAAATTATTCAGCCCAGGGAGAAGTCTTGTGACTCCTGTCAAAAATTAACATGCTGCTGTATGAAGCATTCAATAATTTCAGAAGCTTCTTTCTCTGGTCATTTTAAGCTTCCTTTACATCACCATTAGTAGGCATTGAGAAGATTTGCTTTTAAATCATCATAGTAGGTTTAATGGGGGCGGTGATTCCTTGACAGAATTCTTTCTGATGTGGAAATGATTTGCTCCCTTTAGTAAGTTTTGCATTCACTGTTTTACATGCTGAGGGTGAGCTTCTGGCCCTGCAGATGCCAGAAGTTTTGTCCTTGACTCCAGAATTTCCAGGCATCACCTTCAGTGTTCAATGCAGGGTCTTCCCACAGTCCTCATTTCCCTGACAATCTCTGAAGAGTTCCTATGATTATTAAAAACCTCATTGACACTGTCATTTCCAATTTGGTTTCCAGATGCTATGTGCACCCAGGGAAATTTCAGTTTCATCAGCAGCATCACTGCTGTCACTGGCAAGGGGAGAGGGACAGCTGTGTCACTGCATCACTGTCTGTGCCCATTACCAGCAGAGGAAAGAGGCCTCCTATATGTCTTATTCACTTAGAGGGGAGGCTTTTCCAGTTGCAGAGTTTGTCTCTTAGCTATATTCACCATAGATGGTTTTTTTCTCACAGACATATTCTGCCACTTTGAAGCAGCTGAGGTTTGGTAAATTAAATGCATTTTCCTCTTTATTCTAGGAAACTGCTGCCATTCAGATGAGTTGCTACTTCTCTTAAATCTCTCCCACTGCCTGTCTGAGAGCCAGCTGAGTCATACAACCATACATAAGTGAGAATGAAATGAGAAGGGCATTTGTTTTATATTTTCTCCCAATTGTTATTGCTCTATCCATGTCAGCTTCAGATTTACCCCAGATTAAATTTCGGATAGAAGGAAAGCTGACACAGTCCATCAGGATCTCCTAATTAAACTCCTCCAAACGTTTTCATTTCTTCCCCTTCTTTTGTAAGTTTTCAAGTTTCAGTAGTCCAATAGGATTAGAAGTGTTTTGCTTGTATGTTTGTAAAAGCAGGGGTGACATTTCTATACTGAAATGATCATAAACAGTTTTGCCGTTCACTTTGGTGGAGCTAAGAATTTTTTTCTGTATCAACACAAAACCTGTAATATCTTTTGATAGTGCTTTTTATTTAAAACAAGAAAAAAAGAATTAAAACCACTTATAGCTTTTAAAGACATTACAAATAGATAGTTTCATATTTTAATATTTTTACCAAGAAAAGCATTTTCTGCACAGGACTTTTTAATAGAAGAAGTGGGGGTTTTTTTCACTTTCAATTTCAGCCTGACTCAAATACATGACTGATTGAAGGGTTTCTTGCACTCCGTTCCTCTTTTTTATATTTTCTATTATATTTCTTTGGATTTTGTATTTTCAGTTTGTTTTGTCTTCTTACTGGCTTTCATTTTTATTTGCTTATGTGTATCTTTATGTTTTGTTTTGGTATTTGTGTCTCTCCATCGTTGGACATCTCCATTCCCTTCCATTCTCTATCATCTCTCCTGTCCTTAATCACACTGCTGCTCTATTACTGAGGAGGTGGCTGGAACAAAAAAAAAAAGTGCTTAAGAGTATCCTTTTACTCTTTTTTGAAAAACTGAAGGTTTTGGTACCACTGTCTGGGATGCAGCTGCTGAGGAAGAAGGTAGTTCACCAGGCAGCTGGGGGCTGACAGTAATACCTGTCAAATGGATATGGACAGTGTGAAGAACAACTCTTGAACTGGTGTAAATAATGTAAGTGTTGGAGAAAGACCATTGTACTTGGCTTCACTAGTGGAGAGACTTCAGCATAAGGTTGAGCTGCAGTGGAGCACACAGCTGGTGTGTGGAAATCCAGAAGAAGCCTGGGAGAATATTGAATGGTTTTACAGGGTCTTTCCCAACGTATCTGTGTATGCATAGCCAGTAATAACTTCGATAACTGCAAAGCTTTAGATAAATCCATGGTGGGCAAGATTTGCAATAGTAGCTAAGCTATAATTGTGGTACACATGTAGAGGATGGAGAGTTAGAAATCTGATACAGCCCCTGGGAGCGTACCTATCTGATGCGACAGCTCATAGTGATGCCTGGCAAAAAGCCATTCTTGGTCACTTGAGATGATGACTGGGTGTGCACCAGAAGCTCATCTGGTTTAATTAAACTCCTGTCAGTAGCCTGCCTTCTGCTTAATGATGTTTAGGGTCAAGAAATTTGACTTCCCCTTGTCTTAATTCTTTGAAAGTTTTGTTTCCAGTTGTGCTTTCTAAAGTTTCTAATGCATAATAATTATACAGGATTCATCTTGACACTAGTGGGTGGGTGTTTGGGAAAAGAGACTTGAGCAATCTTTTGTATAATAGTGAGAAGTCAGAGGATGTTTTCAGAAAGTAGGTGATTTAGTTCCTAAGCACTTCTTAACTCTAAAGGGGAAAATGTGCACAGCATTGTGTACATAAAATGGATAACCTCCACTTGGAAGAGTGCTATAGTGATCTTCTCTAATGTATCTTGATACACGCTGCCCTCTTCTACCAGTGGTGTTTTGTTTTATGCAAATTATCTAAATCTTTTTTTAAGCATAGAAAATAAAAGAAATACTTTCCAGCCTATTAGGCTCTATTGTGTTGGGAGATGGGAAAGCAGATTTCCAGTCTGTTACTGGAAACTTCCAATTATTACCTTGCATTTTAATACAAACTAAGGAAATGCAATGAGAAATTGAAGGTACCCTCCCCAATTCCAGTTTGCAGCTTGGGTTTTCTGATGTTTATTAAGGAACTATGTGATGTAGAGTAGAAAATTCTTAATGAATGGAGCCAAAGTCCCTATAGGTATGGGCATTATTTTACTTGTTGGATAACTAGGGAAAAGCATTAGTCATTCTCCTTAAACCCAACTTTTGTTTCTGATGCTTTTACTACAGACACTTTGAGGGAAATACTCTCTAAATGGAACTTTCCTTTCAGTCTGTAACACCTTCTTTTAAAAAAAATTATTTTTTTCAACCAAACCAGTATTTTTATTTCTAACCACTCTGTGCCATTTTATTTCCTTCAAATCAGTCATCAAACTGTGAAAAGTAATAATTTGAACTTTTCTGCTTACCTGTTTAAATCATTCATCTCTTGCCATGAGAAATGAAATGAAGACTAACTCCTTTGAAAAATTTTGTGCCTCTCTTCCAGTACACAAAATGGAAGTGGATGACCAGACTGAGTTTGCTCTTGTTCTTGAAATAGACCTTGACGGGGAGCATTCAAAACAGTGATTGATGTTTCAATGTGTTTCCAACTGAAGAGCAGAATCTCCAGGCCTACACTATAAAACAAACACTTCCCCTCATGATCATTATTGCTGACCAGGCACAGAAAAAACTGATGAGAAAACGAACATGAGCCTGCAGTGTGCACTTGCAGCCCAGAAAGACAGCCGTATCCTGGGCTGCATCAGAAGGAACGTGACCAGCAGGTCGAGGGAGATGATCCTGCCCCTCTGCTCTTGTGAGACCTCACTTGGAGTATTGTGTGCAGTTCTGGTGTCCTCAACATAAAAAGGA
>JANRGW010039237.1:0-21197 GCA_024733675.1 Psilopsiagon aymara
GGGGTGGGGGGGGGGTGTGTGCGGAATCACAGTATTTAGAAAACAAATTGCAGGAAATCAAAATACAAAGGTGCTCAGTAAACTGGCTTATGCTTTTCCCTCTCAGTTAGTTGTGAGGGTTTCATGTAGTCATGAATGTATCTATTAATATTTTGGTGATACGTTGCTCTTAGAGGAAAAAAAAGGGGGGGGGGAGCCAACGTCGGGTACAGAATGTCTTTCTTGTACCCAAAACCCACCTTAGACCCCATTAAGTGTTTTCAAAAGTGAAATTTGCCCAGTTTCTCCTTTTGCTCCTGTAATTTAGACCACTGTACTAGAAAACAGAAATTGACTGCTGCACAGTGATAATAGCAAACCTTCAGTGTTCTCTAATTTCATCAAATGTTGCTCAAATAAAGGAGTGCTGCACATATCCTACAGACATTACTTTTGGTATGTAAATATTGTTCCTTGGGGATGTATGCACTGGAATTACACAGAACTGGTCCTTTAAAAACTGGTACATTACTATTCCACATAACCAAATATTCTCACTTTGATCTAAGCAATGACATTACGATAACTACTTTAACAGTCATCTCTAGCCTTTCAGGCTTTCTTAAAAAATTTTGTCTTTTCTTCCAAAGACACAAATGCAACCAGAAACTTGTTTCAGTTTCCACTCACATCTGAACAAGAAACAATGAAACTCCAGAGGGCTTTTAATGAAATACAGAAAAAGCATAGCAGAGGATTAAGTAGTCCACAACAACATAAACTTTCCAAACACAATGTTTTTATACAGCATGCTATCATTTGATTTCTGCTTTCAATGCAATTCAACATCAGTTATATGTGAGATGTTAACCAAATTCCTTGGATTGTATCACAGCAGGCTCAGCCTGCTGTCAATCACAAATAAAGGAAAATGCTTCCGGAAGCATCAGTCTGAGACTTATGGGCATTTGTTCCTTCTAATTGTCACCTTTCTGCCAGCAGAAACACAGTCCTAACAAAAATCAAAAGAATTCTTGATTTCACTGCACTTTTCTTCTATTAGTTGAAAGCTGGTAAAATAAAAGCTGGAAAAAAAAGCTAGGCTAGTATGCTAGCTATTAACTGAGAAAAAATTGTCTTCCCTGGGACTATGTAAGGCTGATGAAGATAGATGTGAAAGAGGATGAACAGTCAGATGACTACTGGCAAGTAGTGTTGAATTTGCAGATTGTTGGATGATTTTTAGTAGGGAGGGAGAGATACTGAAGATAGTCAACCACTGCATTCTTACATCTGGGCAAGTCTCTGAATACTGGCTCAAAGCGGTATTTGTGTTTCAGTTCTGATCTAATTTTAAAATGATACACTTAGGAGGAAGGGAGAGGAAGTACTCGGACAATGAAACCTTTCCTTCCAGGTTAACTTTAATGTTTGTTTTTTTAAAATCCGTCTTTATTCAACTGTCCAGTCAGAGTCAATCTTCAAAACAAAAAAATCTGCTACCCACACTGTAAATGTTTTGCAAAACTTGCAATGTTTTCCTTGTATAACTGCAACATGCATACTGTTGGGGAGGGCGGTGTGTTAATTTCCAGCTTTATGTTTCATTATCTTCATTAAAATGTGATTTCTGAACTACTACCTTGAACAGAGCCCTTTTACAAAAAAGGATTCACCATTTGCTTTTGCCTACATCCCAAATGGTTTGTGAAGTCAGTACTATGTTGTGCAACTCTTTGATGGTGAAAGAATTATTGACTTTTGCAGGTTATTTGGTCTGGTTTTCTAAGGTCTTTAATTAATAAAATACTGGAAAATCATGGAGGTTTCAAAAAACAAACTATGTATCAAATGTACAGGAATACTAAATGAATAAAACAACAGTGCAGGTTTTACATTATAATGGGAACAAGACAAATTGGAAGAAATGCCTCAGACCGTGTATTAAGTATAAAACTATTACTTATTAGCTGCTATTGCTTTTGCCATTGTTGCTGTTTATAAACAGAGACCACAAACCACAAGCAGAAATCAGGTGAACAGGTAACACAGTGGAGTCCCAGTCCTTTGAGGGAAGAATTTTGTGGGTCATTAAATCACAACATAGTAATGTCTCATATGCCATTAGACAGCATGTACCAAAATCAAGTGCTGCATGCACACACCATGACTTGCAAAGGAGTGCTAGTAGCACTTGATGTTAATAGCTCAGACTGGGAAGGGAATATATGGAATGAATTAGAACTCTCATCCTCCTGAAAAAATTATGTTAATCAGATTGATTAACAGTTGATTTCTATGAATCAGAATTATCCAGTTTAGCCCACATAAACAAAGCAGTGGTAAATACAAATACGCAACCTCCTGGTCAGTCTTGGAGAATCACACACCACAACAGTCTCCAGTTCCCTAGTTTACACATGGCCATACATATCCATACACACACATGCACATACATTTAGTGGTGACTGCTCACAGCACTCTTTGCAACTAGAGTTCACGATCAGGAACTTCAGCAGAATTTGTAAGCTGAACAACTGGATATACTTACATATTGCATATGTGAGCATGAACTAAGTATTTCTACAGTTACCATTTCAAAAAAAACCCCAAAGACATAACACCAAGCTAAGAGAACACTGATGATGTCAGTATTTCATCAGCTTAAAAATCCTACATTCACTAGGAATTCAGCTCAAAGAAATAAGAACGTGGCACACTATTATGGTGTAATATTAAAGTACACAGGTAAAGTCATGCTAGTATGTAATCCTCTTCCTGCTTTTTCTATATATCGCGAAGGCCAGAAGACATTTAAGTAGGTTTTTCTCCTCAAAATCAACCTTACAGCTTTATACGACAGGAAGTTTCAGCATGCTAAAAAGCAAGATATACCGCAGTGTGCACTGATAAAAGAGTCAAAACCTACAAACTATATTTTGCTGCTTCCTCTTTCACAGTAGCAAAATTGCTCTCTCCCTTTTAGACATTTAAAGGTGCCACTCCAATACACATGTTGTAAAGGTGCTACAAGGACTTTTGCCCTCCCATTCCTGACAAAGCAAGTGTAACTTTCTGTTGTTGGCCGGTTCGATTTTTTTGGTGGCTGTTTTTTAGCAAAGAAGCCCCGCCATTGCTACAACGCCGCTGCTCAGTCAACGAGCCTTTGAAGAAGTTTCGGCAACAACTTTAAAACGTTCCGCCTCCTCATTCTGTTTTCCTTTTTGCTGTGAATGCGGACGGGGAAGAGGCCAGGAGCCGCCTCGTCGCGCGCTCACTCACCGCTCCCGCCGCGCCCGCGCGGTGCTGTCTCTGAGGAGCGTTTGGCGTGTGCTCGCACAGCGCGAGCATGTCGTGTCCGTGCGTACGTGGACACCCAACGCCCTGGCTCCGCGCGGCGACGCGCCCCGCGCGACAGCCCGCCACGGGGTTATGCTAGCGCACACGGGCTCCGCCCTGCGCCGGAACGCAGCGTGCGCTGTGGGGCGGGTCCCTGCAGCGGTGCTTTCGAGCGGGTGCGGGTGTAATGTTCCGCTGCTCAGTCGTTCCCGTTGTGGGGGAGCTGCCTTTCTAGTTGTAGAACGACGCCCTGAATCGCCGCTCGTGGCCGCGACCCTCAGGCAGGCG
The DNA here is from genome assembly GCA_024733675.1 of Psilopsiagon aymara. NCBI lineage: Eukaryota > Metazoa > Chordata > Aves > Psittaciformes > Psittacidae > Psilopsiagon > Psilopsiagon aymara. The sequence goes on from JANRGW010039237.1 coordinate 3,607, forward strand.
CTGCTCGGGTGCGGCCCTTTGGCGTGCACCCGCGGCCAAGCCGCGATCGCGCAGAGCGGCTGTTTAGCGGGCGACAGCTGCACGGCACCAGTAGGGAGTTTACAGCGTCCTTTTAATGTTTCTCTTTTCAACCCTGGCCCGGCTGCAAGGGGTGAGATGGGCTGCACCTGCGCGCTCCCGTCTGCTGGCAGACAACTCCCTGGGACCTCCAGCTTGGAGTGCGAGCGTAGGGCTGGTGCAGCCACGGGCCGCAGGCAGAGCCCGGGCTATGGGGCTGGCGGTCTCCTGCTTGGCCTCTCCCCTGACCGCAGCGCGCGTCCGGTATGAGAGCAGAGCGGGGTGACGAGAGCGAGACGTGGGTCGCTCCTGGGGCAGAGTGGGGGAGAAGGGCCGCCGGGCGGTTCCTCATTGGCGGCGGGGTTGCCCTGCCTGCGCGGAGGGCTCTGCGGACCCCCTGCGCTGGCAGTAGAGCGAGCATCGGCAGCCTAAACCCCTCGGTTTCAAGCGCAGAGGCAGCGGTTCCCCGGCCCCGCGCTGCAGCAGGTTGGGATGTTGGTCTCTATCCTTTCCTGTCACATGGCTGGTAATAGGATCCCTCATCTGCCACTCGGCACCTCGCCGGGGCGCAGTTTCAGGACACATGCTGTAGGGCCGCCGCTTTCCGCACTTCGCGCTGTGTCTGGCCGCCCGCGACCACCTCCACCCCCGGAGAGCTGGGGCTGCCTTCTGCGAGTGCGGTGCGGCCCGGCAGCCGCTGCCTATGGAGCCCCCCGCCCTCGCCGCCGTCCTGGCCTTATCAGGGCTGGCGCTTAGCTGCTGCCGGGAGCCCGTTCTCTCCGGTGAGTGACGCGTCGCGGGGAGCCGGGGGGGGAACGCGTGTGGGGCCGTTCCGCCATCCCCTCACGCAGGGGTGATGGCGGCGGAGCGGGGCGGGCTCCCCCTGAACCCCGCACACTGCGCTGCGCGCAGTCTCCGGCAAAGGGCTCTGCCGCCCAGCAAGTACCTCTTCGAGGTCGCGACGACGTCCCTTCCTGCTCGCCACTACGGGGCACGGCTCGAAGCTGCTCGCACAGATGCGCAGGGGGGATTTTCGTGTGGGGTATCTGAGAACCTCCCTGTGCTCGCTGAGCTGGGAGCTCGGGAGACTGTGGAGGCGTGAGGTAAGGGGCAGAAGAGCAGCACGTATCTCTGTAAAGTGGTTTCGTAGCTAGGTCTGCAGAACAGAGGCATCTGCAAGGAACAGGGACTGTGGGCCGTGGGTCGTGGGTACACTCACTGAGAAATTAAGTAACAGTGGCAGCAGGGCAGAACCGGGGCTGCGGAACGAGAACTCGGGGGTGGCTGCCGCAGCGCCTGTCCAAGAACGGACTCTTCTGACCGTTGCGGTTCTTGTTCAACCAAGGAATCTGGGAAGCCTTAAGCTTTGCTACCTGTTAGTATGATTCTTTACTTAAGATGTCTCTGCAGCCTTTTGTCCTCATATCAGTTGTTAGTGATAATTTCAAGTATCACAGTTCCACTCTGATAAACGTCGCCTTACATGCTGATAAACTGCTTAGTGAGTTCTGAAGTGGCTCTTTCAGTTCATCAGTGTCAGAGCCATCAGATGCGTGGTACACCTGGATACAGTTTGTGTATTCTAATCATTATTCTTTATAATGTAGAATTTGCTCTATTTTCACCATAAACAGGTGCTTGCTCATCAAGTTTTTGTAGATACATTTAATTAGATTTGGAAAATAGTTACATAAGCTTTATTGGGGATGGGAAGGGAGAGAGGGAAGGAAGCATTTTATCAGAGAACTCAGGTGACATTTACAACTTCTCGGAAGTTACCTGAAGTAAGTAAAACACGATTGTATTTTCAGATAAGAGTGTAGAGAACTGCCTAGATAGGGACATATCTAGAGCATGCCTAGAATGGTCTGTTCCCAGGACCATTAGGACATGTTTGGTGCACACAGTAGATATGTCCTCCCCTGCTTAAGTTGAAGAATGACTTCTTTTAAAGTTTCTGAGCAGAACTGTGGACAGAACACTCCATCTGTGACCAAGTCCCTCGCAGCAGGCTGCATGACAGCAAGTGTAGGATATATCCCAGTGTGAATGTTGGGTTTATAGGCTATTGAGAGGATCATACCTGTTTACACACCTGCACTTCCCCCCCCCATGCCAACATCTAACTGCATGCATTGGCAGCCACTGAAGCGGACAGTGATGCCTGAGCACAAGCAGCTATGGCAGGAGGAAGGGGAAAAACTGCTGAGAGGAATATTGCCTTTGAGTGAAGGAGTAGTAAAGGAGAATAGATACAGAAAGCACTGCCCCCTCTGTGTGTTGTGCTAAAGAACCTGAAACAGTGCAAATCTACATTTCAGCAAGGACCTGTAATTTATATGGCGTGTACAAAGCTGCAGAGCTGCTAACATGCACAAACCATACCCCACAGGACCAAAATGGGATCAGCTGGTTCAGGTTGCACTTTCAGCTAGCAGAATTCTGAAATAACAAACATGGATATTTCTTTTGTAAGGCAGTTTGTCATATAGTATATTTTTAATCCCTATTCCTCAGTTTAATAAGATGCACATATTAATATTATTGTAAAATGCAGTCAGAATACAGGCTGTGTCACACCATCATTTACTAAGACAGGAGAGAAACTTTAATTTCTGGAATTGCCTTAAGAAAAATTACTCAAATTGTCAGAAATTAGAGTGAGTTAACAATCGGGTTTGCACATAGTACTGTGCTGCTTTTCACAGAATGTTTCTGCTTCACTGTGTGATGTCTAACAGTTTCTATTGATCCAAACTCTGACATTTGCAGCATTCAAACTTCAGTCATACCACATTTCTCAAGTGAATCAGAAATAAGAGATGGGAGAATAGATTGCCTAACATTAAAAGACTGTCTAAATTTGGTGACTTTTGTATTACAAAGTCAAAGAGATGGAAGCAATTGTCATGGAAATAATCAAAAAAGCATTTCTAACCAGATAGAAAATGAAATAGTTAGGCACTTCAGCATATCATGCTTGTACATGCATAGTGCATAACTCAAAATCCAGAGTGATGTGAATGGATTTAGGCAGGATGGAGCCAAAAAAGCAGGAGGGAGGCAGGGATTACATGCTGCCAGCTGCAAAATTTGCATTCTTTGTCATATCACACTATAATTGTTGTTCAGTTGACCGTTCCCTCCATCCACACAGTGGCTATGGCCCATCCTGATAAAATTTCCAAAGGGATTCAGTCTGCCATACTTGACAATGGAACAACAGTTTTAAAACTTCACAAAGAAAAATAAACAAATGAGTGTATTAAGGAATAGAAATTCTTATGGGGCCACATCATGCATTCTTACTTCCAGTGATAAAGAATCACAAGACAAGCGTGTTTGCATCTTGTGGCTGAGGACTAGGCAGCAGCTGCAAAGCTATTGCTGATATAGCATGTTTGTATTCTACAACTAAAGAGAAAAAAGGTACAAAATACGGACTTTTAAGCATTAGAATTAAGGGTAACTGTCTCTCATCCTATGTCCTAATTCACCTGCTTCAAGCATACTCCATAAAGAGGGGAAAAAAAAAGCAAACTCCAAAATCACAAAAAGTGATGAAAAAGTGATTGGATTGAAGGTTAGTAATCAAAGTTTTACAAGCATAGCAAGCTCACATATATAACAACTCATACACTGCCAGGGAGCACAGGTATGGAATGCCACGTCCATGCATTTCTAGGAATGCATATTCTTACAGGACAGACAGATGTGTAAGTCAAGGTTTGATCAAATGTCAGGTGAGTGTTCACTGTGGCTACTCCCCTGTATATAATGCTATATAAGCTGCTAAGTCTGACCAGCAAAAGTAATTCCATTTGAGGACTTTAAAAATTGTATGTGTATCTTTGTGTGTGTTTGTGTGTGGATATGTAGAAATGAGAGGGAGATGATTTTTAAACTACGTACGGAGTACCCCTACATTGCAAAGAATAAATGATCAGCTAACCAAGCAGTCAGAACAGCACATCAGAGTTTAAGTGGCCAATTTACCAAATGGGGAGTTATTTTCTAGTGATTTTGAAAACTGTAATTTTAAAGAAAGATCATTCTTTCCTGAGGTTTTTTTATTGAGCTTGTGTCAGCTGTTGTGTTGTGTTGCTACAGTATAGGCCTGATAGTTTTAATAAGGGCTTTTGTTATATTCATATTAATTAGAATAGTAAAATATTGAAATGCAATACAAAACCACTACACTAATTTTCCCCATGCATGGGTCTAAAGCAGCCTTATGTTTCACAAAAGCATTTATTTTGCATCATAACACAGTATGGAATGAGATGAATTTTTTTTTGACCAGTCATATGACAGTAGGCAAATGAACTTTTGGTTCAATTGATAGAACTACATCTTCAAAGAAAACCATTGCACTGCTAAAAATATTTTTAATAATGACCACAGAAGCCATATTTGTGTCTTTGATCTCCTGAAGCTTCTTCTGGTTTTAATCAGTGTTCCCACATGAAGTACTGTGGCAACCTATGATAATAGAATCCCTATTCGCATCCATAGGGAAACAAAAATGTTCACATCTGAAGAAGGTAATTTGGTGTTCTACCCCTCCATCCGTGGGCCCCTGCCTCTGCACTGGTGGGGTATCTTGGCATCAGTTAAGTGGTTTCTGTCCTTTTCTCTGTGCATTACTCTCTCATTGAAGTGTTTTTGCTGTCTAATTATAGCCTTTCAATCAAATTAGAGACTACAGCATCTGGTTAGTGCCTGTAACTGTTGCCATCTGCACCTACATACAGTGCTTTCATTTAAGGAGGAGTGCTTAAATTGCAAGCTCTTGCAAGAACTAGAACAGTTTAGGTAGAATGGAAATGACTTAGAAGTCTTCTTACCATGCCCTGTGTGCATTGAGCAGCTGATAGGAAGTCATTATCAGACCTGGCACCTTTGGTTCCATGCTCTTACATTCTGTTCAAGCATTTTTCTTACTCTTCTGAAAGGCTGTCAGGAAAACAAGTGGGAACTTGTTTAGTAGGCAGCTATAACAGGTAAATTCAAGGAATCTTTCTTTCTTGCCTTACAGAACATTTAATGTTCTGGCTATCACACCACTGTAATGAAATGCAAGATTTAAAGAGCCACTTTCATTTACCTTTCATTTATCTGCTTCTTGTTGGCCAGTAGCTAGCAGGATTATTTCTGGCTCAGATAGGCTAGTTTCTGTTTGATAATTGTTGTCAACCTTTAATCTCTCTGGACACTAGTCAGCTACCAGAACTTAAAGCAAACATCTTAGAAAATCGTTGGAGACTCTGAAACGTCGATGTTTTGTCATCGGTGCTTCATTCAGTAAAAAAAGTCAGGCTGTTACATGCTGCACTACCTTAATTTTTCAAGCGATCCTAAAGTGGCTCTGAAAGTGGCGCATGTGGAGTGCAGGCAGCCATACAGTCCCAAAGTAACAAAGGCCTAAGTGATCATTGTAAGGTCCCTATGTTGAAGAAGGAACTGAAACAGATGGAAAAAATTTCTACTACAGCTGCTGTTTGATCTTCCAAATGTTGATCTGGCTCCAATAAACCTAATTGTGAACCTGTATCACACACTGAACATTCACTAATAATGGACAACCATCCCCAGGCGTTTCTTTTGCTTTTTCTTTCTAGTAGTTGCCGCTCAATACATACTTTTCTAGTCTCAGTATTTATTTAAAAAGAGTTATTTTTTCTGTCAACCACAGCACCTGATACGTTGAAAAGAGAAGCAGCCCCTGCAACACACTGCTGTCCATGTTTTCTCACTGGAACTCATAAGCATTATTTGGAACAGGACCACCTGTTGGTAACTTCCAACTTTTCATGACTAGAACCACTGCAGTGGTTCTGTCTCTGACTAATCTGGTTTGCAGATATCACAACAAAACAGTAGAAGCAGCAGGGTCATTAGACAGTTAATACAACAAAATCATCACAGACATTGATTTTAATCATGGATTTGACACAAGCCTCTACTTCAGACTGTATTTGAAATCCAGCTGACTAAGATGTTAGAAGTAGGAGGTTGAGCACTTCAAGAGTTGAATGGTCACAGCTTTCTTCATGCCCTGTCTAAAACCTTGGTGATTTAATTCAGGTTTACACTTGACAGGGTAGTTTAAACTCAGCCTTGGGTGCATGAACAGAAATCAGGTGACAAATCTGTCAAGTATAGTGGCTTTCTGATGCCTTCTAGAAAGCTGACAGTTTTGGCCTCCACAAAGTGCCTGTTCTTCCCTTGCTGTCTTTTCCACTGGGAGAGGGCTTGGATATAGTGCAATATCTGACATTGTACCACAGTCTTACAAAACAGAAATTCATAGAACTGATACTGATTTCCTTGAGTCACTGTGCTGATGTTAGTTAGATTCCCAGCAAAGGGCTTCATAGCCTGAAGTAACATAGAAGTATCAGCCAGTGTAAGGCAGTCAGATCCAATGGGTGCCAGAATTGTAAAGGAAATGTGATAGTTGTTGGTTGGTTGATTGTTTTTTTTCTCTCCTTTCTACATGATCATAATCTACCAAAGAGAAATCAGGTAATTTGAGTAAGCCGGAGTTTTACCAGTAGCATTCACTCCACTCCTTTCTGACTGTTTTAGTTAGATGAACTCTTCTGAATCAGTTTTGTGCAGACGAATCTGACTGACCTTTGTTTTAAGCTCTTTTTTTTCAGAGGATTATTGCACCAATGGTGCAAGATGAAAAGAAAGATGGAGGTTCTGATCTCCTCCAAAATCTCTTAGAACTTTTGTCTTCAAAGTGCAGCCTGTGGATTAGAAGTGGAGAGGACAGTGGTCTGTCTGCAGACAAAATATTCATTTTGCACCTCTAACATACTGGGAATATTAATTTCATAGTGAGATCACTAAGGTAGTGTCTTGGCTGTTGTGCAACAAAATAAGGCAAAATCACTATGTGATAAATAAAATTCAGATGTTTACTGCCAAGATACTGAATATGCTGAGAGATCTTTTTTCACGTTACTAGGAATTTTATAGAAACCTGTACAAAGTATATCTCAGCAGATCTCAAAGCTGATTGTTTAAGATAAAAGAGTGGAGAACAAAGAACCTGTTTTTTAAATGCGAATAGCTACTTGAAAAGAATGCACTTCCATGCTATGGCAAGATTATTATTAATAATTAACAAAACAAAAATTTCCTAGGAATTCCCTGTAACACAAAAAGGTATGTATTTTGTATGATAACAGCTGCTAAATTCCAAAACTAAGTTTCCATTTCAGTTTTTCTGGGATAATCATTGGTTTTATGTTGCATCTTACTGCCTCTTCCTTCCACATCTAGATACTAACAGAACCACTACAGATCAGATAGCACATTGTTCCCAAATCTCTTTGCAGTACAAAAGAAAAAGTACAAAAAGTACAGGAGGCACTATTACAACTACCTGTTGTCTTGCAAACAAAAAACTACAGCTAAGAGGAATGAAGAGCTCTGACTTTTTCTTTTGTGCAGTGTCCTCAAAGTCCTAGTGTAGTGCAAGGAAGTTTGAAGAAAATCTATTAAAAAAAATCAGCTGACAAAAAAATGAAAGTCAGTTGCTGCTGCAAGTTAGAGCATGGGCCGGTCTGAGCAAATCCTAAAATGGTCTGATGTTAACTTCAGTTTAGTCTGTGTGCCAGAATACCTTCAGGTATTGTAGCATTCCTTGCTCAGTAGATGTTAGTACATTTTGTTGTTCATTAGAAATGAGAAGCAAAAGAAGCAATAGCACTAAGCTGAAGTAGATGTCTTTTATGGATATTCTCATCGCTTCTCATAATTGCTTCTTTACATACATTAGTATGTTATTTTGTTTGTCCAGTTTGATAATGTTTTCCTCTCTTCTGTGCCAAATTCATCAATTTGTATTTTTCAGCTGACACAGAAAAACTTAATTAACTGCAAAGTAAAAAGAGGTATTTAAGAAAGCTGCAACACTGTGATGATTTTAAAGTGGGGTGGAGTTTTTTCCTATGTTTACCCAAGTATATGTGGTGGCCTCAATACTGGAAACTGAGATTTGTGTTTTCAGGTAGATGTATGTAGCTTGCCTGCATGGCTAAGGCAGTCAGGTAAATTACAGTAGGGAAGAGTATTGACTTGAAACTTGATTTTGTTAAATTAGATGGCTTTCTGTCCATAGATGACAGCGGTATACGTTAATGGCAGTGCAGACACCTCTGTGCCTTCAGCAACAAAATTCCATTTAACAGAATCCTAACTTGCCTAGGCATGAAAATGTACAGTGAAGGCACAAACCCATCAGCTTTCATCTGCTGTGTAATAAAACTGTGAAATAATCATTATAATTGCACCATTCTGATATTTGTGGGCCCAGACTGAAGTTCTTTCAAAGGCATTGTTTTAATAATATGTTTTTCCATCTCCCACAGTGTTTCTAAATACAAAAAAGGTGTACTGCTAATATCAGGATTAAGCTGAGAGTGGGCTGGTTTTTTTTTTACCTCTTTCTACTGCAGCCATACAGGTCTTTCTAGCCTTGTTTGTAAGGTATCTCTCTCATAAGGGGCAATGACATCAGCAGCCTCCACTTAAGAGCATGCTCCCTTTCCTGCGGCAGTAGAACATCTCTGCAGAGAATACCAGCAGGTAAAACAAGGTTCTGCAGTTAGGAGGAAGTGTTTGTGACTTTACCCAGTAATACTGCTCAGTACAAAGAAATGCTTACAGCAGTGCCAAGCAGCACTTTTAATTCTGTCATGGACTGTTATTTTTTAATACTACTTTTAAATAAATGCATTGATGATAGATGTTACAAAGTGTTAAGTATAAACAAGGATAGACCTATTTATGATGCATTTTAATGATTATTTCTGTAAGGTGATCATAGAACAGTTGAGGTTGGAGGTGATCTCTGGAGCTCATCATTTAGATGACTTCTGCTCAAGCACAGTCACCCAAAGCAGGCGACCCAGGACCATGTCCAGATGGCATTTGAACATAGAAATTCCAGCGCTTGCCTTTCTAGGCAAACTGTTCCCCTGCTCTGTCACCCTCACAGTCCACAATTTAATAACAAATGTTTTGCATATTTAGTAAAGCTAAAGTTGTTCATGCATATTAATATTTATTTGATCAGAAGATGTCAATAATAAGACATAGCAAAGCCAGGCAGCATGAGATTTGTAGTTCTGTTGAGAAGGGAATGGTATATTTAATGACTAGAGAAATCATTCTCTGCTTTGATTTCTAACTTGCTGAGTAATAGGAAAACAAAGATATATGGGCGAGGCAGAAGAATACTGACCTATAAATTTGATCTGAAAGCATAAATGCACTAGTAGCAGACAACAGTACCATCATTGTACTCTGCCAAAGGAGGTCCTTTTCTAAAGAAATTCAGACCAGAGAAAAAACACCTAAGACTTTTTCTAAATTGGGATGTAAATGTTTGCAAGATCCATGCCTACAAATTTTTTCACTTTATAAAACTGTAGATATTCTCTACTTTAGTTACACTGGCACGGGATTTTGGGTAGTGTGGCAGACCGACAGGATCATCTAATTTCATTTGTGGAAAATTAACAAGTTACAAATTCAACCTGATGAATAAAACACAGGGAAAACAGTAAAAAATACAGTATGCTTATTCAGAAAGTGCATGTTAATTGCATTAACCACTCTTCAGACCTGTCTTATACATTGTTTAGTAAAGTAATGAAATCATAATCTCTTCAGTAGATGTTTGAGAGAAAACTTACATCCCAGACAGCGCCTTTAGTTGCCTAAGCATTGCAGGGAATACATCAGTGAAAGGAAACATCGTGTTTTGGGATGGGGGTGGATGGTGAGGGAAGAACAACTGAAGACTAAACCTACAAACATTCATTCTCTTTCTCCATTTCCATTTCTTCCCAGAATGTTATACAGCAAATGGGGCTGACTATCGTGGCACTCAGAACCAGACCTCCCAGTATGCAGGGAAACCTTGTCTTTTTTGGAATGAAACCTTTGAGCATCCTTATAATACTTTGAAATATCCCAACGGGGAGGGAGGGCTTGGAGAGCATAACTACTGCAGGTAAGAAGTATCTCTGCTACTAACATTGCCTGTATACCCAGTATTAGTTTAAACAGTTGACAAAAAATTAGGAAACTTCCTGTCATGCAGTGAAGAATGTCAGAACCATGGATGTCTAATAGGTTTTGGTTTATCCTGTAATCAGTATTGAATCAGCTTGACTCTTCAGGCAACATTAGTAGAATAACTTTATTAATCCAGCTCTCACACAAAGTCCATATCATATATCCAACCTATATTTGGCATCATGAAGAAAGACTAGAGGTTACTTAAATGAAAAGGTAGAGAAAAAAAAATATTATCCAGGTCACAAGTATAGAAGCACTAGTGAATGTCTGTGGCAGACTCTGCAACATTATGATTTTATCCTCACCCACAAGCCTAGTTCTGTTCTCTGTTCCGTTTCTGAGTTTTTTGCTGAGTTCTCAGCAAAAGGTTTTCAGTGACTTAGAATTGTTACTTGAATTCAGAAGCTCAACTGTCAGTGGTTACGACACCAGCTTAAACCATGGCAGATCCCCTTTCATTTCCTTGCCTTTAAAGAGGGGTAGAAGTTCTGTGGGTAGAACTTGGAGCGAAACTTAAATAAGAACTCCAGAATTTAGGAGACAAATAAGACCCTAAGTTCACAGATGTTTAGGCTCTGCCTGCAACATTTAACTCCCTGATGTTGTGCATCAGGAAGTTACATGCAGTTTTTATCTTTGCAGGACTAACCAGCTAAGTTTTTATACCCGTCTATACTTGCTATGGAAACAGGTAGGGAATAACCTGATAGATACATTTCTTAAACAGTGATAATCATCAGCTCATCTAGGATGCTTATAAAATTGAGTGGTGTCTCTCACTGTGTAATGGGGAGAGAAATGTTCAACCCGTGCAATTAAGAACTGAGTTACCTGGGCCATAACAATGTCTCCTCTGTGAGAAGGTTCAAACCACACCTCAGTTCTTCTGGAAGATACTTCGACTTGGCAGGCTATAGGCTTCCTAGGGTAGAGCCTATACAGTTGTCACCTTCAGACTTTACCATATTTAATCACAAACAGACAGACAAGAAAATATGACAGAGACAGAACCAGCCAGTTAATGGAGAATAAGTAAGAAAGCACAGAGAAGATGTCTTATGACATGCAGCACACAGATGAGCATACTGATGAAAGGAGTCAGTTGTGTTTCCAGAGTATTTAGTGACTCAGCAGGGTATTTCTGACTGGGGAACACTGGTGAAGGGCAGGGAAGAAAAAGACTTACTCAGGATCTTTTCCAGTAGCTACATCAGTGCTTCAAAATAACACTGTTCAACGTGTTGAACCAGTGGACTCTTGTTTTCAGCCATAGAAGGAGAAAGCATTATTGCCATCTTCAGAACTGATGCTTTTTTGAATCAGTTCAGCATCTTGGAGAGCCAAAACCTACACCACCTACTAAAGAAACACTGTAGAATTTCGCCATTCTCTTGAAAAAAATGGCCTGGAAACCAAATAAACCCACCAAGCAGTCTAGTAGCTGATTGGCATGTGAGCACTGAAAAGACTGTTCCCATCAAGAACATTTTACACCAACTTCACAGCTTCACTCAGCTCAACACCACCAAGTGCATAATAATTTTCGTGACATATAGGGAGATGTGTCTCTCAGTACACATACTAATATGGAGCTATAGAAAGGCAAGTGGCCACTGAATTAACTCTGATACAAACAGCACAATCAAGAAGGTAATTTTGATTGTTGCTGTGTGGCAATATCCTAGATGTTTATCCAGGTATTCAAGTTATCCTTACTAGATTTTCACTTTACTCAGCAAATGAGAAGCAAGAAGCCTGGCATGTAAGCCTGAGAGATTATTTGATTACCAGATACAGTTTTTTAACCTCAATCCACTGGGTGTTAGATTATCCCCTTTGAGATGAAGTTTGACTGAAAGGTTAGCCATTTCCTTCTTTGTTATATCACTTGACCAAGGAGTATTCTCATAGGTGTGAGAATGATGATCCTAATGAATAAATGCTTTTTAACTTCACATTCTGTTGGAAAAGGAAAAAAAAAAAAAGCTTTGAAAGTAACCATTTTAATAGTGTCAGAGCATATCTTTATCATGAAAATCTTGTCAGGGCTTTATGGGTGAAGATACTGCTGGGTTTTTTTAGCTGTTTCTCACCACTCATTTGCTTTGTGACAATGGACGAGATGATCTTCCCTTCTCAGAAGGCTTTTTTAAGGCATGCTATGATCCTTTGAGGCTCAATTTTAAGGACAACATTTGAATAATCTAATTTTACACTTAAAGCATTAATCAGAGGCATGTTATCTCTGCATGGGTGGTCCTTACTTGGAATACTTTGTTTACTTCAAGACACCCCGTTAAGATAGAATGCCTCATAATGGTCTACTAAACTTAATTTTAGCCGTAACAGAATTCTGCGGACTGAAGTTTTTGGAGATTTTGAAAGACACTCTGTTGTTTTCTGATTGTGTGCACTTTTGAGGTTCAAGGCAAAGATTTCTAAAGACATTCATCACATTCTCTGCAATTTCCTTGCATTTTAAGGCATTTATATGTGGAGTGCCATTACCATGGCTCAGTTACAGACATCTGATTTCTGTCATACAAGTGTAAATGCAAAATTTCCTGTAAGTGTGAAACCAAAGAAAATTGTTATTTCTGAGTACAAGCTTTCCTTGATACTAGTTTTCTACTCTCTTTAGCCTCTGGAAGCTCTGCCATTACACCTAAATTCTTAACACACTAGTCTTCCTCGTCTACTAGTCTGTTGAAAGCCTAACAGCAGCATTTTAATCATCTAAATTGAACTTAACTTACCAGCTGTCTTCAGCATTCTGTTATTTGACAAAAAACTGTTCCCAGCAGTTAAAAAATTGGATCTCCCACAAAGACTTGTTAATGTGCCCAAATGACAAGATGCAGCTGAACTGACACTTCAGCGTGGGGAAGGGTCTTCTTCATAGAATTCATGCCAAAGTACATGATAAAAAGATTGTAGTTGGCCCTAGTTATCAAGAAAAGGTATAATTTCAACCTGACTGTCCAAAATAACAAGTTAATTTCTTAAATGGATCTTTTTGATACAAATAGTTTTTCAAATTGTACATAGAAAGAAACTTTAAATAACCCAATGACTATCAGGTATGCACTTGTAAATGATGCTACACAAAATAAATAAGCAAAGAATAATCATGGATGCATAAGGAATTACCTCATTTGTCAATATATCAGATCACTAGAATGAATTCACTCAGCTTTACTGAAAAGAGAAGACCTGAGGCTTTCCTAGAAGACTTGATTGAATAAATATTTTTGTCATCATACATACAGAAAGTTGGAGTCTGGACTGTTTTGTATGAAGGCAGAAATCAGGTTTAGAGTCTAAAGAACCTGTACACATGATCTTCCGCAGTACTGGCCAGAAATAGCTCTGCACCTTTTATACTTAAAGAAAACATAAGTTAAGTTTTAGACACTACTAGCATGTTATGCTTGTTATGTACTGTAATAAACAGTGATCTGAACTTCCTGACCACTTTTGCATTTTTTCTTGGTAAGTCAGTCCAACAAGGTAAATATTAATTGTTAGAGCAGTAATAGTGATGACATGAAAGCTTAATAATAATTGATTTTTATATGGGTTTTTTGAAAATACTTGATGACTTTTTACTTACACACTATTCTTCTCTTTAAGGAACCCTGATGGAGATGTCAGCCCATGGTGCTACATTGCAGAACATGAGGATGGAATATATTGGAAATACTGTGAAATTCCATCCTGCCGAAGTAAGAGCACCATGAAATTTTTTTAGGCCTGCATCTCTGTTTAACGGATATTGGCAGTTACACCACAGTGGGTACTGATTTTCAAACAGAAACTAGGATAAGGCCGGTCAGCTTATTTTCATTTGCAGACTAAGCAATATTTTAAATGGGTCTCTGGACAAACTTACTGAAGTGTTGCTCCATTGCTGTCCTTTTGATCTCCTATCAGAATTACTGGATTATATTATTTTCAAATAATACCAGACAGAAAATTACTCAAAACTTAAGAAGTACTGCTAGTAATTTTAATCCATAAAAATATGTCATTCAAATTTTATTAAAATCTAGAGGACAAAAATGAATAGGAAATTATGAATTAATTTTTTTACTAGGTACATGTGTCCATCATTTGCAGTTAGCTTGTAAAATGGTGGCATTAGTTTAATGCGTATAGCACATCATACATGGAATTGCTTGGAAGAAATAAATACAGTGTGAGAGGACACAGTGAAAAGATCGCTATTTCTTTGGTGTATGGGAGCTCTGGTCTAGAATTCTGTTGCTTGCTGGTGCATATACTTAGAGTTGATGTAAAACCGCAAACTGGACTTTGGTATTTTAACAGGTAATTCACAAGCTATTCACTTGAAGCTTCCTTCTGGTATTTAATATTTTCAATGTATTACATTATTTACTTGTCCAAAATGCAGAGGTTTTGTCATCATGCTGTGAGAGCTGGTGAACCTCTCTTATGGAGACGGGCTGAGAGAGCTGGGCTTGTTCAGCCTGGAGAAGAGAAAGGTCTGGGGAGACCTTAGAGCAGGTTCCAGTGCCTAAAGGCAAGCCTGGAGAAGGGCTTTGGAGAAGGGCCTGTAAGGACAGCACAAGGGAGAATGTCTTCAACCTGCCAGAGGGGGGGTCTGAGATGAGCTTGTAGACAGAAGCTCTTCCTGTGAGGGTGCTGAAGCATTGGCACAGGGTGCCCAGAGAAGCTGGGGCTGCCCCATTCCTGGCAGTGTTCAAGGCCAGGTTGGACACAGGGGCTTGGAGCAACTTGCTGTAGTGGAGGGTGTCTCTGCCTGTGGCAGGGGTTTGGAACTGCATGAGCCTTAGGGTCTCTCCAATCTAAGCCATTTTGTGATTCTATGATTCATAACAGTATGTTCCAAAATTTCCTGAATGCTCCAGGATAATCTCTTAAGAATCACATTCTTTAAAATATGCCTAAATATTAAAAATATATTCCAGATTTGCATGTTAACAAGCAACCATAAGTACACATTTTATAAAGTTTATGCCTTTAGTTTATGCTTTCCTAACTTCTGTGCAAGTACTCTCTAATGGATAATGTGTATGCTGTTAAACATCAGCAGTTGTCCTTATGTAGGGATACTTTCAATTGGAAAAAGTATATTTCTTACTTGAAGTAAACAAAACCAAAGAAAAATGGATCTAAAAAGACTTTCTTTACTTTGTCCACATTTTTCTTTTTTTATGAATGTGAGTGATTCACTTCTCCAAGCAAGACAAACAAATACATGTGTGACCTTAAGTCAGGAGACTTACCTAGACTTAAATGCAGATTAAGGAGTCTAATTTAAATAACATAAAATCATTTAACACTCCAATTCTCATTGTTCAGAGGACATCTTACTCTTATTTTTCTGATATACCAGGTCCTATTTAGGAAACATGACCCTCCTAATTAAGGAATTTATCTTGGTTTAAAATGGAAGAATTTGCATTTTCTTTAAAGACCACAGATGTTAACAAATTCTCTGGATATGGCACCAGTAAAAAAGCTGAAAGGCAAATTCTCTCCACTCCATTTGCTCTACACAAAGGATGCTTTTAAAAGCAGCCTCACTCATTTTCTCTGTGGTGGGGAGCAGAGGATTTAAAGTTGGACAGTTACTTGCACAGATAATCCAGACTTATATTTAAAAAATTTCCCTTTGGCCAGTAGCAGCTGCTTTAAGCATTGCATTGAAACTGGATACTAGAAAAAGGAATTGCAGCAATTTAGAACAAACTGTACATTACAAGCCCATCCAAGTCTTAATACAAACCTCATGGTTTATGAAACTGTGTAAGTAAAAAAAAAAAAAATCAAAAAAAAAACCCAAAACAAAATGCAAACCTTTTATTCTTTATCATATTTTCTGCTTTCAGTAGGCATGATGCTAAATCATAGGACCATCAAAAACAACTTGTGAAGTGCATAATACAAAACTGAGTTCTGTGAGCAGAAAGCAGTTGTGTAAAGAAATGCTATTTTTTAGAAGTAAAAATTGTCTTACGTAAGCTTATTTCCCCTAATTATATTTACTACTAGAAAAGTATCTGGAGCATAATTTACTTAAAAACTGTAACCACATACACCACTACAATGCCAACAACATGAAACATCTTGATTGCCTAGAGAGATTTGCATACAGTGATTCGCTGTTACAATAATTAAGGATCTACAGTTAAGAATTTTTCATTATGATGATGATTTCACATGATTATATCATGCGTCTCATTCACTAATACGTAACACTTAATGCAGAAATGTGTTCTGGCATTCTGCATGTGTAAACATGCTATACAGAATTTAGCAATGTTAGATGAGGATGGATGGGCATAATTACAAAATACAGTGTAGGAGCTTAGTCTTCGCTTTTCTTCCTCTCCTTCTCTTAATGGCTTGTCTGCTAAGCAGCCTGGAATGGACATAAACAAAAGGCAAAAAGGCAGCACTGTGTCCTGAGAGAACATGTGCCACCTCACATGGAGGATTCAGAACCGAATGCTTTAGATGGTTCGTTTGCAATGTTGCAGCTATTCCTGACTTTTTTTTTTTTTTTGTCTCTTTCCTTGTTAATGAGGTTAGGTTGAAATTCAAAGGAAGTAACTTACGCTCCCAAAATGTAAAAGGCTTGCAGTCTTACTTAATTGCATCTCCATGTTTCTGGCCAATGAGCCTCTTACCATAAACAGATTTCCTCTGTGCATATATGCCATCTAGTAAAGTTGACTGAAATATTGATGAAGTATTAAATAGCAGAGCCAGGTAAGTTATACAGAGCTGTATCGATCACTCCAAGATTGACTTGTCTAGATTTTAACACAAGAATAAAGGGAGTAGCTTACACAATTTGAAACAGTATACTGGTGCAGAATACAGTTGCAAAAAGCTAGTAGGTTTTTGAAAGACACATGGATGAGCATAGCTGGAATATGGTTTTGAGCTGAAAAGGATGAATTCCGTGATTTAATACATGTGCCCTAATGTGTAATATGCAGAAGCTCTGGTGTTTGCCAAGACCTCATTATGTCATGTGCTGCTTAAAAGAAAAATAGCATGCATAAAAGAGGTGACATTTTAAGCACAAGAGAACAAACAGGTGAAGACAGTGTAATGGTGAGACACCACTGATCAGCATGAACAATAATTGCAGGATATTGACTATCTCAGTTTTGCAAAGTTTCCTTAGTAGCTATGCAAATTAAGGCAAAAGATTATGTTGAAAATTTTTAAAGCTCAGAGTAACTAAGCAGTCATTACCTATCTGGAAGTACTTTTGATTCTTCATTGCTACATATATATACTTATATATATGTATACACACACACACACGTATCTATAGGGTTGTAGGATAACCCAGGTTGGAAGGGACCGCAGGCCATCATCTACTTCAACTCCTTGTGCAAAGTAGGGCCACCTCTGAGATCAGACCAAGT